>SNQJ01S0016411.1:0-59434 GCA_010110895.2 Picea sitchensis | reverse complement strand
CACTATTATTTAAAGTTGTATTTTGTTTTATGCGGAAAAAGGGGCGGGCCGGGGCTTAAGCCCCAACCCATGGTTTCGTTGCAAATATATATGACCATACTGTAAACAATAGCGCGCGGTTATAGTTTAAACCCAAGGTTTTAAATACATATGCCCAATCAAATAATGCACGGGGTATATACCACGGCGCGGGGTGTTAACATTTGGAGCCACGGTCCTATGTGTATTCCATAAGACCGGTTGCCAATACATGCGTGGGAGTTGGTAATGATTGTTACGCCAACGGTCATATAACCGTTTGCCAAACGACTGGGCGGTTATATTGTTAATCCACGACCATATGCCTTCTGCCATGGGACCAAGTGCTACAACGCGCGAAAAAGGGTTAAGGCCAGCGCTAGCCCTAAAGGGCTAAGCGCTTGGCCATATTACATCCATGTGACCACGCCAAGAGGGGAGCGCGCCCAGATTTAGGGGGCTTAGCCCATATTACAACTATATTATAGTTTGGAAGTGGGTTTTATAACCACTTTAGTTATTTTAAATGTAATTAACCCTTTTTAATGTAATTGGGGGTTATTGGGCATTTTTAGAGCCTAAATTCATGGAGGAAGTTGGAGGGGGAAAACCAACTTTCCCACTATTTAACTAAGGCCATTTTGAGGCCAAGGGGACAACTTTTGGAGAGAAATTCAGAGCAGAGATGCTGAGGCAAGCCAAGTCAAAGCCAGTTTGAGGCAGGGAGACCATTGAGGAGGAGATGCTGTCGAACGATTTCTGAGAGCTTCGGACATCCGTTTCAGGTGACGTAAGTTGTGTAAGATTCTAGAGATCTGGGAAAACATGACCAGATCAGTCTGGAAGCCATTCGGCATTGTAATGATGTACCATTAAGCTTTCGAAAAGAAATAAAGAAGCCTCCCCCACAGAGAAAAGACCCGGAGACGTAGGCAAAGTTGTGCCAAACTCCATTATCAACCTGTGTATCATGGTTTGTTGTTCTTCATTGCATTTCAGATCTGTATATATGTCTATGGCTAT
Source organism: Picea sitchensis (assembly GCA_010110895.2). Taxonomy (NCBI): domain Eukaryota; kingdom Viridiplantae; phylum Streptophyta; class Pinopsida; order Pinales; family Pinaceae; genus Picea; species Picea sitchensis. The sequence continues at coordinate 58,393 of SNQJ01S0016411.1, read as the reverse complement.
ATAATTCATTTTCTTTTCTCTCTCTTTCGTTAAGTTTCCCAATGGTCAATTAATGCATGCAATTAAAAACTCAACCATAAGTCATTCGAAAAATCTCGACGGATCACCCAGACCCCCCAGCCGGGGGGATAGCCCCCCCGGACACCTAAGAGGGGGTACCCCCCCTCTGCACTCCCCCGCGTGGAAGAGTGTACATACTTCTGGGGTGTAAATACTTTATGGGGTATAAACACAGCTGAAAGAAAGGACCTCTGAATCAGGAAGATAATCAGGCTCCACAACCAACATGAAATGTTTTATTATTCCTATAAATGAATTATGAATGGCTTTGTTTGCTTGTTGGGATGAATAATTGTAATTTATATAGGGAATATTATACAAACGTTTTTACAGATCCATACTGGGAAAACTTAATGATGGTATCATAATGAAATTTTTTGGTAGCGTGCTTAGTCTTCCTCTTTTGTAAAATATTTTTTAATCAAAATTCATTATTTAGTTAGTGGATGAGCGTGTAGAGAGAGCTCAAGAGAGGAGAGGAGAAACAGAGTTGAAGACTCTACTGTAGTCCAAACTTTGTAAATCTTTGTACAGATACATTAAGATATAATAAGAAAATAGTTTTTCCTGAAAATGAGGTGTTTGTGTTCTTATGTGTGATGAATGGTTATTCTCTAAATCTTTTTCTGTATTTACTCATGTATGTTGTAGATGTATGAAAGTAGGTTACATTTGCAGGTTTAGATAGACTTCTCTATCTGTTGTGAAATTGTGAGTAGTTTTTGGCTCTTAGGCTTGTGCAAGGAGTGCACACTAGAGTGATTGAAAGCTCTGTGAATCCATTGCAAGGAGTGCACTTGAACTCTGTCTCAAGTTTAGAGAAGAGAAATCCAGGAGGGAACACCAGAAAATCTCAAAGCACAAAAGGAATAGTGTTGGAGGAGTTCACATCAGAGTTCTTGAACACTTTGAAGAATATACACAAGAGTTGTTGAATACTCTAAGGGATCTGCAAGGAGTTCATTGAGTAGGTGAAGGAGTGCGCGAGGACTTTGTTTTGAGTTTAGTTGAGGATATTGTGCAAGTGGAAGCACCCAATATTTACTGAATACTCTGAGGGCTCTACAAAGAGTGCATTGAGAAAGCACAAGGAGTGCACAAGAACTCTGTTTTGAGTTCTAAGAGAAATATTTCCAAGAGGGAACACCAGAAGAAAAATATCAAAAGGAGCAGTGCAAGTATGCAAAGAGAAAAAAATAATTGTGCAAGAGAACTTACAGAGTTTATTTTTTAGGAGGTAAGTGCAAGGAGTGCACATAGCCAACACATTGCTAAAGTGTTGGACAAGATCAAGAGGACGAGCACAAAGTGACAGGAGGGTACAACAATTCCTTGAAGGAACAAAGAGCCAAGATGCTTGGAGATTTGAGAAAGCCAATTTAGCTCAGGAGGGATAGTGCCATTGTGCACAAGGATTCTGCAAAGAGTGTAGAAGGGGAGAAATTTTTCAGCTTCAGATTTGTGGAAGAAGCGCAAGATTGCGCTAGGGCCTAAGTCCCTTGAAATGAAAAAGCTTAGGAGGAGTAGCGTTTTATAGGAACATGAGAAGAGACCAAGTTGGCATCCCTGTAGGAGGGAAATGCGCAAAGGGCCAAGCCCTTTGAAGTTTTAGATCCTTTCAACCTCACGAGAAACAACTTGAGTAGAGGTAAATAAATCAAGCTTATAGAGGAGAATATCAAAGGCCAATACCTTTGAAATTGTTTGAGAAAAAAAATCCTTCATTCAGAGGAAGAAGCTACAACAGTTGATGATATAGGATGGAGAGGAGATATGGAACATTGGATTAGAGTCGAGCAGAAGGAGGAGTGCGAATGGAGGAGAATAGGTCCTCACCATTGGATATAGGTGCAAGGATTGACAATTGTTCAATCTAGGTAAGTTGTATGGGGTTTAACCCTCCGTACGCTTTGAATTTGAATTTTTAGAGGATTAGTTTGTTACCAGAGTCAAATGGATGAGATCCATTTGGGAGTTTTCAGGGGATCTAACAACCGTTAGATCTAGAAGAGTTGCACAATATTTAATTGATGAAGTCCTTCAGACTTCGCGTGTTTGTGGAATTTGGGGTGTGGAATCATCGGGAAATCATAGTCATCAATCATAGTGGACACATGTTGGTAGATCATTAAGTTTGGAGTCATATAAATATGGAGGATTCAAAGTGTGGAGTGTGCAAGTTTGTCGAAGCTTCAAATGCCAGAGTAGATCCTGTCCATTGGCCCGAGGAAAATGTGGCAACATATCTCGTAGTCCGACAAACCTTAACTACGGTTGCATACAGTGTTGGAGCAGGAAGGATCACCGAAGCTCTGAACAATGGATAAGATCTCATTCGTTCGTTATGAGGGAGACATGGCGGGAGATCTCATACTCCAGAGAAGGGTCACTCCGAAGGAACTGGAGAGGGAGCGTATGAAATTTCTCGGAATATCGAAGTGGCAGAGTCTCATAGGTCATCACAGTCATTCATTGTGAAGGGCACGTGTCAGGGGATCTCATCACTATGGAGGTCTAACACTCCAAGGGGGGTTTGTGAAGAGAGTTAATTAGGAAAGAAAAACACTGAAGCCTGAATTAGAGACTTTTGGCTTGGTGCTCGGTCAAAACCCTTAGACACATGCTATTTCCATCGGAAGAAAGGGGGATAGCACCCAAATTCAAATTTTAAAAGAAAATGGGCTTGGAGAAATCGCGAAGGAAACAAAATAACATGCTATTGACTAATGCCTGGTCACATTCCTTGGTTATATGAGGCGTTGGCTTGAGAAAGAGGGATAGGGGCCAAAAATTACTGTAAAGAAGAAGGGGGATTAGTAATATCCTGTGGGTTTAGTGTTTGGCACTGCACAAGAAAATTGAGGACCTGAGAACATTAATAGGGGGTTAAATAGAGCCTGAAGAGATGATCTAGCTCCTAATTAGAATGATCCTTGACCGTGAGGTTGAGAAAACCTCGGGTGAGGGAGGGGGTATGCATCAAGTGGTATCAGAGCTTGTTTTTGTTCACAGATAGAAGGAAGAATAGGAGAACACAAGGTAATGATGCTCTGTGAAGATTGTTTGCAAGTGTGCATCAGTCAACAAACAACCAAGAGGGCTATAGGAGGAAGCCGATAGTTCTCTTAGTTGTAGAGCAGGAAAAGAAGACAAATAGGTGGGATGAACCAGAAGAACTAGTCTTGTTCTTAGAGGCTGGAGGAAAATGGCTATTGAAGGCCAGAGGTGAGGTCAGAGAGAAGACCGCGAATAACTAAAAAAAGTGCAGGTGGACAAATAGCTTGAGGAGATAAGAGTAGAGATCGATAGGTTGATGTTGAAGATGTAGCAAGAGGCATAGTATGTTGTAGGTATGAGTGTCCCATGAAGTAGAGGGATAAATGGCCTATCCAATAGTTGGTTTCCAGGAGGAAGTAACATTTGTTGAGGAGGTGGTTGAGGGAAGTTGAAACTCTCAGTAACACAAATGAGGTGATGGTTTGGCTTTGAAAACCAGAGGTTGGAAGGAACAACAGTGATGAGGAAGAGAGATCACTTGAAGATATCATAGACTAAAAGGAGGCCAGAGAAGAAATTTCATATTCCCAGTGTTATCTCCCAAAATAACACCATCATTTTGGTCGAGTTTTATGGTGGATAGCATGGCAATTGATAGTTTCCTCAATTCATTGTTGAGTCTTTTTAGATGCAAAACTTAAGTTTTGGTTTTGTCTTAAGAAAATAATTTGACCCATAAAGTCTTCTTTTCAAAATTTTCATTTTACACTTTCATCAGCTAACGTGTGTCCAAAAGTTGAGCGTGCGCTGTTGAGAGTGCATGCTTTCCGCAGCTAAGGAACAGTTTTTCAAAGGTCATGCATTGTTGAAAGTGCATGCTTTCCACAGCTAAGGAGTGCTTTTTACAAAGAGGCGCGCTGTTGAAAGTACATACTTTCCACAACTATTGAGCGGTTTTCACAAAGTTGCGCGATGAGGAAAGTCAATACTATCAATAGCTAACAGAGGCTGTACTCCCAGGTTGGAAACATCAAATCAAATCTTTGGTTCCATATCAGACATTGTTCACAAAAGACCATTTAGAGTTTTGAATTGAAAATGGAAATAATGATACTTAAACTTGCAGGGCACTTTTCAATCCCTTCCTAGGCTCCAAATGAAGATCTGAAAACACCATTGGATAGCTTAGATTCTCTATATGTCGATCGACTATTTAAACATGCAAAAATGACTTTTTATGACCGAGAAATTCGATTTTGAAAATCTGCCCACTTTCAACAGCGCAGAGGGCAGAATTTTGACTAGTTAGCTGTGGAAAGTGGCTACTTTCAATAGCGCAGGAGCAGATTTTTTAGGCAAGTGCGTTGTTGAAAGCTGTCATGGCCAGAATAGCCAAATTTTTGCCTAGATCAAGAATTTTTGGGTTTGAATGGTTTGAATCCTTCTTCAATAAGCTGGTTATGAATTATCAAATCAAAATCTGAAGGCCATTCTTGGAGATGAAAGTCAAAAGGGCATTTTTGACTAGATTTAGTGATTTTCAAGTGCAAAATGATAGGATTTTGGCACACACATCATCAAATTTGAATTCCACTTTCAAAGGAGCAGATAAAAGAGCCTTGGAAGGCTAGGCTACATACATCAAACCTTCAACCAATGATTGAAGACCAAAAGATAGAGGTTGACCTCATCTTGATGATCTTTCCTTACTTTTTTATTAAATCAGTTTTGACTTTCTATTTTTACAATCAGTTTCAGATCCGTTGTTTTAGGATCTAAAATTGATTGTAAGAGGTTATAAATCCAAATACATTTGGAGCACCAAGGGTTGGATTTTTGAGTGCTATCATCTTTGCTCTTGTAACAAAAAGACTTATTTATTCTTATTATATGAAGATTTCGAAGCTTCCTTCAGTTGTGTTGCCAGATTTTTCCTTTCTGTTCTCTGATATTTTGTGAGTGAATGTTCTTTGTTTATGCTCATTCAATCTGTATATGGCTGTCATCTCATATGTTGATTGAATGGCATTAACAAAGAACATTCACTCATAAGATATTTCTTTGGTTATTAAGCCCATTATGCTTGTTGGTATGAAGTATAATCCAGATTATAGGCTGTTTCCTCTGCCATTTTATCAAACCTTGTCTGATTGCATAGCTAGAAGGCCTTGTGATTTTAGCATATTCCTGACGGTGTTTGAAATACTGATCCAGTATAGTATATTCGACGTCACAAAAACCACATCAAATAATGAAAATATTTCCAAAAGGTTAGTTACTAGATATAAAACACATTCAGGAGTTTCTGGAGTGATAAAAAATTTAGCGCCTTCACGAGGGAGAGAGGAGATCGGCTTTCGGCTTCACGGGAGACAACATAGATCGACTTTGATGATAGACAAAGGCACGGACATGACATATTTGTAATCATCTATCTGGCGACTCCATGAAGGGCAAATTCAATGACGATTCCATTGTTCAAAAATCTGTTAGCGACTCCACTGGTATATAAATAAACCAGATCTTAGCAAAGAGGTACGAGTTCTGTGATTTTTCAAGCATTGTTGTTTCCCCTAATCCGATTACCTAGTAGAGATGAATGAATAGCCTTCAGTTCGAGGTGAAGAGTGGGAAGTACTAGCTGAATATTTGCTGGATTTCCATGAATTCATTAATCGGCTTGAAATTGTACATTAGGATGTTCAAATTAAGCTTTTGAAATTTTCATTAGAAGGGATTGCTCTTAATTGGTGTCTGTCTCTTCCAAGTGCAAGTGTCATCTCTTTAGCTGATTTTCATCAGCACTTCATGTGTTTTGTAAGGATCATTTTCGAGCTGATCTTCTCTATCCTCAGAGTGTTGTCTTGAATTTCATTCATCAACTAAGGATTGAGATGTTCATGAAAAATTATCTTTAACAGAGAGAATATTCTACATTTCATGATCAAAGAAATAAACTGATTCACATCATGATAGCCATGAGGATTTTATTAACATGGTATCAAATTCGTTTATTAAAGATGACTGTCATGATGATCAGTTTGTTTCTTTTCCGTCGCCAAAGATGATGATCGGATTACTCCTTCTGAAAAATTTGAACATGTTGAGCATATTGGCATATTAGTAGAAGATAGTTTCGGATCTATGCAGAGGATGAAGAGGATAACCTACAATAATTTCCGTTTGCATGGACTATATGATCTTCGGCTAGAACAAACAGATAGCGTCGAATAATGTTGATGTTGTAGCGACATATGATATGGCGACCTTGATTTCGGTGCATGAGAACTACGGGGGTATCAAATATAGAAGAAGGTGAGAATTTGAAAAATTCGAGGATCAATAATCCATCCTACATGTCTCTCTGACAAGGATTGAGCTGCCTACATTCAACATTGAGACCCGTGAAGGTAGCCAGCAGCAATTTGTTTCTCAGTTTGACCAACAGTGAGGAGAGGTATTTCATCATGTTTTCATGATCCTATTGCTGATTTTCTAGAATCCGAGAACAATATGAATGTTAAAATACTCTTTATAGATGGAAGCTGGTCTAATCACCTGTTCGAACCTCTTTTCTACCTGTTATGGCTTCCATTGTTGTTTGAGTCAAGATCAAAGAATGCACTGTAAATCACCATACGACGCATTGGAAGTATGATGTTACTTGATCAATATACATCTATTGTTTAGGCGGGGTGGGCTGCATTGGAAGTATGTTGTTACTTGATCAATATACATCTATTGGTTAGAGTAGGAGTAGATAAGAAGAATAATCTCTTTCCCTGAGCAGGGAAATTACTTTCAGTTTTCTTAATTAGGCAAAGAAACTCCCTGTTCACGCTTAATGGCTGGATTTGGATCATCCCTCCATGTTGCAGTCACTCAGTTAAGCCTTAAATCATGCCATGAGTCAAGTCACAAATCATACAAAGCTCAGTTATAACACCAATGCCCAAGAACAAGTGTCAAATACCTGTCATCATCACAAGTCATGCATAAGTTATCATCAAGCCAAAACATTCAAGCAGTACAGTTTTCAAATGTTTAAAGACTAGGTCACATAGGAATTTCATTCTACATGTCACAAGAAAACCATGCATCATAATTCAAGCCATCTCGAATTGTGGCAAATGTTGTTGGAGAGCCTACGCTGTTTGATGAGAGGCTGTCAGATAATAAAGAGCACTTTTCACAATCTATTACTATAAGTCAAATAAAGATTGGGCAGATAAATATAGGTTCCTTTGAGAAATATGAAGGATTTTCAAAGACAGTCTGACAGACACCTGCTGTAGTTTTCAGAAGCATTATGATTTGGGTGAGTATCCCTTGAAAAGCAGGTGATAATCATGTGTTATGTGTGACAGCACTCCCATTGCATGCACAATACCACACCTCATCTCCATACAATTCATTCATTTCATGCTCAGGCTCATTCATTAACTTCTCAGCAACTGGGTTCAGAAATATTCTTATATATGCAACTGGGTTTATAACAAACAAAACAAGCTGCAAAAATTGGTTCTTGTGCTATTCAGATACAGTGCTAGAAGCTTCATTGGCAAGGATGACAATGGGCTCTCTGTGGAAAATCCTCGTGCTTGTAGCGATGGCGAACTTCTTTTCAGCCTCAGGCGTCTTTTCTCATTCTGATGGTGATGCCCTTAGTGCATTCAAGGAAAACTTACTAGATCCTGACAATACATTGCAAAGCTGGGATCCTGATGTTGATACTTGTACCTAGTTCCATGTCACCTGTGACCAGAATAACCGTGTTAAAAGAGTGGACTTGGGAAACACAGATCTCTCTGGTAGTCTGGTGCCTGAGCTTGGAACGCTTGAACATTTACAATATCTGTAGCTTTACACAAATGACATCACGGGCAACATTCCGGAGGAGCTTGGAAATTGAAGTCTCGTAAGTTCCTTCGTCTCAACAACAATAAGTTGACTGGACAAGTTCAACAAAAGATAAAATCACTTCCAAACCTTCAAGTTGCGGATTTTTCAGGCAAATAACTTGAGTGGGCCCTAGTCCAACTGTCCAACTTCTGGTGTATTTCAGCGCTTTCCTTTGAGTGAAACAGCCCGTAAATCTCTGATCCATGCGCACAATTTCAACTACAAATCCGTCCAAGTGGCAGAGGACGGTCGAAACTCCAGTTTGGAGAAGCCAACTCATCATACAGGAACGCAAAATCGGCTTCAAATCCATTTAAGTGGCAGAGGATGGTCGAAATACCAGTTTGGAACGCAAAATCATCATACAGTTTATCCACCTGTCAAATTCAATGTTCTATGTTGTCATCGAGATGGCCCCGGTCACCTATATTGACTCGAGTGCTACCCAGGCCTTGAAGGAGCTCTATCAAGGATAAAAAGCCTGCAAGATTGCTGGGAAGAAGAGATTGAATGACAGGCCTGGATATCTCAACACAAACACTTACAACTGCTCAGGTCGCAGTGGCAGGACATTTTGACAGGCGTTGGCACGCTCCTGGGTCAACAACAGGTGAAATATGAAGTACTGTGTTTAGAATTCAAGCATTATATCATGGATTCAAGGAGGAGGAATAGATATTGTTTTATGCAAAGGCTTGCTTCCTACTCTGGGAAACAGATCTGTAACCACGAGAATGTACTGCCTGCTCGAATGGTTACAAATGTTCACCATCAGGTTCCGGTTTAACTGTGAAATGATTATCTTTTGGTATCCATGGAAAATGTCGAAGGGGTGAACTGCAACTTCATTTTAGTCCACGAGGCTAGATTCATATTTAAGAGAGCTTTCTTGATGATACAAACAAAGAGCAAGCTCTTAAATAGGCTTACTAGAAAGATGATTGCTCGTGTGCTAACTTTTTTTTGTTCGACATGCTGCTCTTGTAAGGCCTCTTTCAGAATCAGGAAAATTGCGGTTGACCAGGGATATGGCAGAGCTAGAATTGGTGGTTGGACAGAACTCGTTTCAGGTGGAACAGTTGGGTGCACCTTATCGGGCCCTTCGAGCTTTAAAACCCCTGTTCTTTCAGGAAACAACCAAACTTGGCAGCAGTCCTCTCCTGCAAGATTTACCTCGCAGTGTGGTCCTTCATCATCTTTATTCTCGAGTTCCAGATGAGTTGGAATCTCCTCTGCAGAGGAAAAAATTGACACCTAAACAATATTCGTTATGGTTGGATTCACAAGGAGAAGAGCAAATTTGGAAAGGTATCAAAGCTAATTTGGATGATTATGTTGCAAAGATTAGTGTCAGAGGAGATAAAGAATTCATCCCTGTATATCCTCTTATGCTACAATTAGGCTCCCCGCTGGCTGGAAATACTCCAGGATCTAAAGGATATTGATTGTCAAAAACCAATATTACATTAACAGAGTGAATGAGATTGGCCCTATTGAATCCCTGCTTAAGCTTTTGGGTTCTGAAAATGATATATCTATTCGTGCTGAAGCAGATGGTGCACTACAAACCCTTTCTTCCAGATTAGACAGCGCAAAGAGATCTTTGGTGGATGCAGATGGCTTTCCTGTTTTCATCAGTGCAATTCTAGTTCCTTCAAAGGAGTTTTCCTGTGCAGCACCTGTCCAAGCTTTGCAAGAAAATGCTATGGATGCTTTAGCTAATATTTCCGGTGGCTCGCGCAGAGATGTGTAGTTGAAGCCTTGTCTTGCTAGTATGGCAATGTTTACCTTCACAAAATTTTTTGTCATACAGAAGCAAAGAAATTGCTTGTTGGACTGATAACTACAAGTAATAGTGAAGTGCAGAACAGAGCAGAGGGATATTCTTTTTGCATGTAATCGAGATCCATCAAGTTTTGATTTTTGGGTAAGTTTATGTTTTTGGTGGTTTAGGCGAGCCCGTGTGTGTGCTCATTAACCACCGAAAAGGATGAATGGCTCCATGCCCAATGCTAAAGGCTACTGAAACTACTAGGTTCTTGGAAATCTCGCAGGGAGGTCTCCATCCCAGTTGGAGCCAGATGTTATCTCCCAAAATAGCACCGTCATTTTGGTCGGGTTTTATGGTGGATAGCATGGCTATTGATAGTTTCCTCAATTCATTGTTGAGTCTTTTTAGCTGCAAAACTTGATAGTCAATTCATTGTTGAGTCTTTTAGCTACAAAACTTAAGTTTTGTTTTGTCTTTAAGAAAATAATTTGACCCATAAAGTCTTCCTTTCAAAATTTTCATTTTACACTTCATCAGCTAACGTGTGTCCAAAGTTGATGCGGCACTGCTGAAAGTGCATGCTTTCCACAGCCTAAGGAAACGCTTTTCAGCATCATACGTTGTTGAAAGTGCATGCTTTCCACAAATTTAAGAGGCTTTTATAAAGAGGCGCTACGTTGAAAGTACATACTTTCCACGTTTATTGAGCGTTTTCACAAGTCACATTGAGGAAAGTCAAGATATCAACAACCAATGTAGGTCAGACTCCTAAGTTATAAATATCAAATCAAATCTTTGGTTCCATATCGACATTGTTCACAAAGACCATGAGTTTTGAATTGCAAAATGGAAAGAATGATACTTAAAATTCCGTGGCACTTTTCAATCCCTTCCTGTGCTCCAAATTAAGATCCGAAACAACATTGGATAGCTTAGATTCTATATGTCGATCGACCATTTAAACAGTAAAAATGAACTTTTATGACCGAGAAATTCGATTTTGAAAGCTGCCCGCTTCAACAACGCAGTATGCAATTTTGACTAGTTAGTCATGGAAGTGGCTACCAACAACGCTAGAGCAGATTTTAGGTGCATCAAGAAAGTCACATGTCCGTAATTAGCCACCTCAGCCTGCATGAAGAATTTTTTGGTTTGAATGGTTTGAATCCTTCTTCAATAAGCCGGTTATGAATTATCAAATCAAAATATCAAGGCCATTCTTGGAGATGAAAGCCAAAAGGGCATTTTTGACTAGATTTAGTGATTTTCAAGTGCAAAATGATAGGGATTTTTGGCACACATCATCAAATTCGAATTCCACTTTCAGAGGAACAGATCAAAGATCCTTGGAAGGCTAGGGGCTACACTTCATCAACTTTCTCAACCAATGATTGAAGACCAAAGGATAGAGGTTTGACCTCATCTTGAGGATCTTCCTCATTTTTGTAAATCAAGTTTTGACTTTCTATTTTAGAATATCGCATCCATTGTTTTAGGATCTGAAATTGATTGTAAAGGCTATAAATCCAAATACATTTGGAACACCAAGGGGTTGGATTTTGAGTGCTATCATGCTGCCACTGTAACAAAAAGACTTATTCTTATTATATGAAAGATTTCAAGCTTCCCTCAGTTGTGTTGTCAGATTTCTCTTTCTTGTCTTTGATATCTTGTGAGTGAATGTTCTTTGCTAATTCTCATTCAATCTGTATATGACTATCATCTCATATGTTGATTGATTAAGTTGATGATCATAAGATATTTCTTTGGTTATTAAGCCCATTATGCTTGTTGGTATGAAGTATAATCTGGATTAATAGTTGTTTCCTTACCCATTTTATCAAACCTTGTCTGACTACATAGCTAGAAGGCCTTGTGAGATTTTATATTCCTAGACAGTCTTGAAAACACAGTTCATCCCTTAGATATTCATTTTGATCCACAAAACCACATCAAATATTAAGAAAATATTTCCAAAAAGAGTTAGTTACCAGGCATCTCCGACTTACAGCCTAGGAGAGTTTCCTAGAGTGATAACACCCAGGCGGGAAATAAGAAGAGATTACATGAAGATCTCATAAACTGCCAAGTGGGCAGAGGTGGTAATGTAGATTGCCAAAAGGGAAATGAGATGAGATCAGTCAAAGATCTCATAGACTTCCAGGAGGGCATGAGTCAAACCTCAGGTTTTTAGGTGGGAAAGGAGGATGAGGTGAGACTTTATAAAAGTATCAGGAGCTCAGAAAGGAGTTCAAATAAGAAAGGAGTGTAGACAGAAATGAAGATGAGACTGACTGAGAGTATCATGAACTCAGAGGAGGGTTCATATCAGCAAGCAGTGTTGACAAAGGAGGAGGATAAAAGGCACATTCTGATCATTGGAGGAATTGAAATATTCCTTCCAAGAATCCTAGTAGCGGCCAGTGCACATGTTGAAGGTGAAGCAGAAGAAAGACAACTAGCAGAGACTTCGATAGAGGAGAATGAGAAGACATTAAAATATTCCCAGGAGATGGAAGAAGAAGAAGAGCATTCAACAAAATTTCTGAATTTTTTTTGCAAGGGAGATGAATAAGAGATTAATGCATAATTTGAACCTACAGCACAAGAGAGAACAATAGACAACATGAATTTTGTTGATTTGTATGAGGATTCGGACACCCTGACAAAAAGAGAACTATTAGAAGAGATCATTGAGAAACAACTCAGTGATACTAATGTAGAAGTGGAATCTTTAGTGGAGTGGAAATCTAATGCCATGGGAGATCAAATCAACATGGGAGATCATGATGATCTCCCTGTTGATATGTGTGAAGAATTGGAGGCCCTCAAGGAAAGGGTAATGGTTCACACTCAACACATCTAACAAATCAAGTTGGAATTGGATGACGAAGAAGAGATGCAGCAGAGAATATTGCAAAGAAGGAGCCAACTATAACATCCCCATCCACCCATGTCAGGCCATTGTACTCCAGGAAATGCTTTTGGTCTCTGATAAACATATTGTAACATACCCAACATTCAATTGAGCTATGCCACATAAATTTTTTGAATTGGATGCAATTAAAACATATACATACAGAACTCTTGCTGATATTTATATATAAAATGTATATAGACAAATACATTCTGTAAATGCATGGATTCATACTGAAATAACAGTAAACATATACATGCATCATATGTAGGAAATACCCATAAATATAAAGACCATTTTAACCACACACAGGATGAACCCATAAAAATAAACACGTAAATAATAATGCAACATGTAAATTTATCACACAATTGACACTTATCTTGGTAAGAATATCACCAACTACGTGCATACCTTCCATGAACCTCCCAGCCTTAGACCACACTCCTCATCACTCTCGACAGTGGGTCACCCCGAGATGGGACTAAAATCCACCCAGTTAAAGGGATTCCTAACCAGGATAATGGCTCATATACAACCGGAAAGACTCTGTCTTATGTGCCAACTCAAACTAACATCCTACAGTCCCTCATTCCCCACATGCCTATCCCACCCCAGGAAGTGTGCCCCTTCTCTACTTAATAGTCCTTCAGATGCCCCACTTCCTTTCCGGGTTTTCTCTGTACTTATAGTCTCAGATGCCCCACTTCTTCCTGCTGGCTTCAACAACATGCCGATAGGAAGTCTGAGAGTCTTCGAAGTTGTAGCTTAGCACCTTCAAGAAATTAATTCCCAACAACTTCTCACCCATAGAGATTTATCATGGGCCTGAAAACCCAACTCTTCATCCTAATAGCCCTGCAAACTCCACTTCTACCTAGCTCCTAAGCTAAACTAACCACACAAAATATGTATAGTTGTGGATACAAGTTCTCAGTTCTATGACATGAAGTTGGGTATGGAGGATAGCTCAATGAGTGTGTGAATGATCATGGAATGGTTGACTGGATGACTGGATGATGGAAGGAATGATGGAAAATGAGCTAAGTCCCAACAATATGTATGCATGTCCCCAACTTGATACTTGTCATGTTGGGAGCTACTTTGGCCCACTTGTCCCCATCTTTAGAACTTAGGATAAAATAATTATCCATACTTTATACTTTAATAAATATTAATATAATATTCATTTTTTGCTAAGCTCCCTATCTTAGCCCCTTTTCCTTAACTTTTATCCCCCCCTTTCCCTAACTAGTGGATTTTAGTCCCCCATACTCTTTTATCGTGGTCGGTCTATGTGCATCGATGTATTTTATATTAATTATGATACATATACAAAAATAGGCTCACTGGCCTTTAACATCTAGGCTCTCTGGCCTAATCATCACAAAACTAGCTCACCAGCCTCTAAAAAACCGCATATACACAAATGCTCCCTGGCCTCGAAATCACGCACAGTTAAGTTGTTGCACGCGGTATCTTGGAATGTGCATACTTCATCATTTTTTCTGCCTAGTACATGCATGAACTATGCCATGAAAGGTGCAAACAAAAATCATATCAAACATGTCACCAACTTAAGTACATTTGCATTTACATTTACAATTGCGTTCGTCCTAAGGATATTACAATCCTCTCCCCTTATTTATGCACTGTCCTCAGTGAATTATGTACACATATACAACAAATTTTTCAAAAATACTAAAAAAGATGCAGGTATTCTTCCCGCATTGCATCCTCATGCTCCCAAATAGCGTCCTCAAGACCGTACCAGGTCCATTGGACCTTTACAATCCCTATGGCTCGATTCCAGAGTTTTTGTATTTCCCGGTCCATAATGTGTACTAGATGCACTTGAAAAGCACCTTCTTGCTCCACCTGAATAACATTCCAATCAATAACATGATTAACATCATGTATATATTTCTTGAGAAATGATACATGGAACAAATTATGAATATACATAGATGCAGGAAATGCAATCATATAAGCTACTGGACCAATCCTCTCTAGGATTTCAAATGGCCCACAATAGTGAGCTACCAACTTTGAACAATTTCCCAACTATAGGGAACTTTTGTTGGCTTTCACTTTCAAGAATACAGGGTCCCCCACTTTAAATTCCCTGTGAGTTTTTCCCTTATCAACATAGCTTTTCTTCCTATCTTGGGAAGCCTTTAAATTTCATTCTATTTTTAACATTTTCTCCTCCAATTCCCTGAGTAAATCTAGCCCAACCACCACTCTATCTAATGGGTTATCCCAACTTACCGGTGTGTTGCACTTTCTACCATAAAGTGTCTCAAATGGGCTCATATTTAGAGATGTTTGGTGCCCATTTTTATAAGAAAACTCTACTAAGTGTAGGTAGTCTTCCCATTTTGATGGTGTATCCATCACATACATCCTCAACATATTCTCAATCACTTGATTCACCCTCTCTGTTTGTCCATCTGATTCTAGATGATAAGTTGTACTAAAATTCAAATTTGTTCCAAATCCATTAAATAATCCCTTCCAAATATTTGATGTAAATTTTGGATCTCTGTCAGACACAATTGTCTTGGTTATGCCATGTAGTCGAACAATTTCTCTCATATAAATATCAACAATGTTGGCTTCCTTGTGAGTGAGCTTAACTGGAATAAAATGGCCAGCTTTAGTAAGCTTATCCACCACTACCATGATAGAATCATGTTGCTTGTTTGTTCTGGGCAATTTGGTGATGAAATCCATTGTTACAACTTCCCATTTCCACTCAGGAATGGGTAATGGCTGTAGAAACCTAGCTGGGTGTCTATGATCAGCCTTTACCTTTTGACATTCCAAACATTTGGCAATAAAATCCACAACTTCTTTCTGCATGCTTGGCCAATAATATTGGCTTTTGACAATTGCAATAGTTTTCTGATAACCCGGGTGCCCAACATAAGGTACATTATACATTTCTCCCAATATTAGATTTTTCAATTCATGGGAATTTGGTACATAAATTCTTCCCCTGTACCTCATGATTTCATCATTATCTAGCTTGTATTCTTCAATTTTATGCTGCAAATTACCTTGTTGTAATTTTTCTACTAATTCCTTGTCTTGCAAATCTGATTGGGCAACCTCTATAATTCTGTGTTTCAAATCTGATTGGTACATGCTAATGGTTGTAGTATGCATTTAATGCACTCTTCTACTAAGTGCATCATCCACTTTGTTCTCTTTCCTCTTGATATGATTTATATCAAAGTCATATTCACTTATAAATTGTAACCATCTGCTTTGCCTAGCATTTAGAGTTGATTGATCAAATAAATATTTCAGACCATTATGGTCTGTCCTCAGCTCAAACCTTTTCTCCATGAGGTAATGTCTCCATTTCCTCAAGGCATGCATGATGGCTTCCAACTCCAAATCATGAGTGGCATAGTGTCTTTCATGCTCCTTCAACTTCCTTGATTCATAACATATAACAAACCCATTTTGACTAAGGACTCCACCAAGTCCTTATTTACATGCATCTGTGCATACAATTAAGTCTTTATTTGGGTCTGCAATCCTTATTATTGGAACACATGTTAACAATTGTTTCAAGTGTTGGAAACTCTTTTCATAATCCAATGTCCACTGAAACTTCACACCCTTCTTTTGTAAGGAAGTGATTGGGTGTGCAATCTTTGAGAATCCTTCAATAAATATCCTGTAGTATCCTGCAAGTCCCATGAATGATATGGACTCTGTCACATTCTTTGGCATTGACCATTCTCTAATGGATTCAATTTTCTCAGGATCCACTATTATCCCATCCTTTTAAATGATATGTCCCAAATAATGAATTTTCTTCTAATAAAATGAGCACTTGCTCAATTTGGCATACAACTAATTATCCCATAATACTTGCAACACCATCCTCAAATGATGTTCATTCTCGTCTTCTGATTTAGAATATACAAGTATGACATACAAAAAGACAATGACAAACTTGTCTAGATATTCTCGGAAAACACCATTCATTAAGAACATGAAAACAACTAGTGCATTTGACAACCCAAATGGTACCACTGTGAAATCATAATGACCATACCTTGTCCTGAAGTTGGTCTTGTTGATATATTCCTCCTTAATCCTTACCTGATCGTATCCTGATCTGATATCTATCTTTGAAAATATCTTTTCATTCTTCAATTGATCAAAGAGATCATCAATCCTTGGCAGAGGATACTTGTTCTTTACAGACATTTTATTCAACTGTCTGAAATCCATGCATAATCTTAATGTCCCATCTTTCTTCTTCACGAAAAATATGTTTCAGACTAGCTGTCCATTGATTGTAATTGAATGCAATTCAATGCGAGTAGGTAGCTAGAGGGAAGGATCGAGGATCCCCTCTTTTGTAAAAGATATTTTTATCGAAATTCATTAGTTAGTTAGTGCATGAGAGTGTAGAGAGAGCTCAAGAGAGGAGAGGAGAAAAAGCATTGAAGACTCTGTTGCAGTACAACCTTTGTAAATATTTGTACAGATACATTCATATATAATAAAAAAGTAGTTTTTCTTGAAAATGAGGTTTTTGTGTTATGTTTGAAGAATGGTTATTCTATGAATGATTATTCTCTGAACGTTTTTCTGTATTTACTTGTGTATGATGTAGATGTATGAAAGTAGGTTACCTTTGCAGGTTTAGATAGGCTTCTCTATCTGTTGTGAAATTCTGAGTAGTTATGGGCTCTTAGGCTTATGCAAGGAGTGCACACTAGAGTGATTGAAAACTCTATTAAGCCAGTGCAAGGAGTGCACTTGAACTCTGTCTCGATTTTAGAGAAGAGCATGCCAGAAGGGCACCCCAGAATAATCTCAAAGCTCAGAAGGAATAGTGATGGAGGAGTGCACATCAGAGTTGATGAACACTCTAAAGAAGATACATGACAGTTGTTGAATACTCCAAGGGATATGTAAGGAGTGCATTGAGAAAGTGAAAGGAGTGCGCAAGGACTCTGATTTAAGTTTGGTTGAGGATATTGTGCAAGTGGAAGCACACCAAAGTTACTAAATACTCTGAGGGATCTGCAAGGAGTGCATTGAACAAGTGCAAGGAATGCGCAAGAACTACATTTTGAGTTCTGAGAGAAAGGTTTCCAAGAGGGCACACCAGAAGGAAAATATCACAAGGAGTAGTGCAAGTATGCACAAAGAGAACAAGGATTGTGCAAGAGAACTTACAAAGTTTAGGTTTTAGGAGGTAAGTGTAAGGAGTGCATAGATCCAACACATTTCTAAATTGTTGGACAAGCTCAGGAGGACGAGTGTAGAGTGTCAGTAGGGTACAAGAATTACTTAAAGGAGAAAAGGGACAAGACCCTTAGAGATTCGAGAAAGCCAAAGATCAAGAGGGATAGTGTCATTTTCACGATTATTTTGCAAGGAGTGGAGAAGGAAATTTGTTTTTCAGGTTTAGATTTGTGGAAGAAGCACAAGCGTGCACCAGGGCCTAATCTCTTTGAAGTGAAAAATATCAGAAGGAGTAGCGTTTTCTAGGAACGTGAGCAGAGACCAATCTGGTATCCTTGCAGGAGGGAAATGTGCAAAGGGTCGAGCCCTTTGAAGTTTTAGAGCCTTTCAAGCTCAGGAGAAACAATGTGAGTAGAGGTCAAGTAGTCAAGCTTGCAAGGGAAAAGATCAAAGGCCAATACCTTTGAAATTATTTGAGAAAAAAAAATCCTTCATTTGGAGAAAGAAGCTACAACATTCGTCGATCTAGGATGGAAAGGGGATATGGGCCATTGGATCAGAGTCCAGTAGAAGGAGGATTTCCCATGGAGGATAATATATCCTCACCATTGGATCTAGGCACAAGGATCGACAGTCGTTTGATCGAAGTAAGTTGCATGGGGTTTACCCCTACGTACCCTTTGAATGTTGAAAGTTCGAAGGATTGGCTTGTTACTATTTTAGAATGGATGAGATCCATTCAAGATTTTGCAGGGGATCTGATAGGTATTAGATCTAGAAGGGTTGTGCAATATTTAATCGATGAAGTCCTTCAGACTTCGCGTGTTGGGAGAATTTGGGGTGTGGATTCATCGGGACCATCAAAGTACCGAAGGGAAAAGCTAATCATAGTCATCCATCACAGTAGACACATGTCCGCATATCATGAAGTCTAGAGCTGCAACACTCCAAAGGATTCAAATCATGGAGTGTGAAAGTTTGTTGAAGCTCTGAAGGCTAGAGTAGATCCTAGCCATTGGCACCTGGGACATGTGGCAGGAGATTCTTAACTCTGGGAGAATATAGTGTTGGAGCTGGCAGGATTGCCAAAGCTATGAACAATGAAGAAGATCTCAACCGTCCATTATGAGGGACACGTGGCAAGAGATCTTGTACTCTAGAGAAGGGTCACTCTGGAGTAACTGAAGAGGGAGTGTATGAAAGTGCTCAGTCTCCTAAAGTGGTGGAGTTCTGGAGATCATCACAACCATCTGTTGTGAAGGGAATGTGTGAGAATATCTCATCACTCTAGAGGTCTAACACTCTTGGGGGGAGGTTTGCGAAGAGAGGTAATTTGGAAAGAAAAATTTTGAAGCTTGAATTAGAACCTTTTGTCTTGGCAGTCGGTCACAACCATCGACCACATTCTATTGTCGCTGGAAGAAAGGTGGCTAGCGACCAAATTGAAATTTTAAAAGAAAATGGGCTTGGAGAAATCGTGGAGGCACCGAAATAACGTGCTATTGACTAGCACCTAGTCACAGTCCTTAGTCATATGAGGAGTTTTCCTTAGAAAGAGGGCTAGGGGCCTAAAATTACTGTAAAGAAGAATGTGGCTTAGTAAGAGCCCATGGGTTCATTGTTTGGACATGCACAGGAAAAATGAGGACTTGTGAACATTAACAGGGGGTTCAATAGAGCCCGAAGAGCATATCCAACTCCCGATTAGAATGATCCTTGACCGGGAGGCCGAGCAGACCCCGGGTGAGGGATGGGGTATGCCTCACTGGGGATGCTATAAAGTGGTATCCTAGACATGGTTACATAAATTAGTTTGTATGGGTAGAGAAATAGGTATAAATTGAAGAATTCTCATAGCATTCTTGGTAAATTTAGTGCAATTGGGAAAATCCCCAATTTTTGAAGTCAAAATCAATGAGAAAATCGATGTGGGAGTGTCAAATTTTTGGTGCCGAGGTAAAATTGACTACACATATCCTAAATTGGTCATGGAAATATAAGTTACATAGCTTCCATAGTGGTTTGGGAGAAGAAATTCAAATGTTTAAGAATTTTTGGAAAATTTGGGGATCTTCCGTATAGATGACGTCAATATGACATGGGTGTGACAGGTGGAAATCAAAAGACAAGTGACGATCTAGTGGAGGGGAACATAAAACATATTATGATGACACATCATACATAGAGACTTGCAGGCCAAATGGTGAAACCTATAAGGAGTAACCAAGACCATCCAAAAATATGGATATCGAGAGGTTCCTAGAAATGAGTCTTTTGGAAAAAAATGGATCCTCTATTCCTTTGGAGATTAGCGACTGGAACTTGGAAATGTAACCCTTGATCTGAACCAAAAACATTGAATATTTTTGAAAGGAGGACTTTGTTAAAAGTTTGTATTCCACATGTGGTCCCTAGGAGAGACCATGAGTTGATGCAAAACCATGATGGATAGGAACCCTGTATCTGGAGTAGTGGAAATTGAAAAATATGGATTTTCTTGTAAAAGAGACTTAATGAAAATGATGGATTCGGATAAAGAAGTGGCACCTTATAGGTCAGATATGTCAAGATGATGTGGATTCCACATGGTGATGATGATGGTAGCAAATGGAGAGACTCAAGTGGCATAGTTTTGCTGACATGCCACAGTGGTGGGTCGTGGGCTAAATTCCAGATGAAGGATATCCAGAAGGTTGAGAAGTCTTAATACAGATATATGGGAATATGTAAATCCATAAAAAATAATAAGTGGTATTTTTTCTAAGAATGCCAGATGTCGCATTGGAAAACCACAATAGACACCATGTCAAAGTACTATGTCAGGTGACAGATCGACATGCTGAGTTGGATTCCTTTTCATAAGACACATGAACAGGCTATGCCATAAGTGACGCATTATCTTGTTGAGTCAACATGTCATGTCAGATGGCATGTCAGCAATAAGGACCTATGAGTGGGCCACATTGGTAGGTCATAGAGCAGGGGTTGGATGGTCAGAACTAGTAGGTGGAACTTGGACCATCCGAAAATCCATAAATCTAGAAGTTATCAAAAGTTAATTTTAGAAAAAATATGGATTCTAAGTGGCCACTTCTATGTACAAGTGCCATTTCACATCAACAAGGTGACCATTTCATCATTTTTCGGATTGCCAAATAACATAGGGCACATATATATAAGTGAAATGGATGGTAAATATTTGATCTCAGCAAATCTCAAGTGGTGGAACTTGGAAGGAAAACCAGGGAAATCCGAAAATCCATAGTTTCTAATAAATGGTCTTTTACAAAATTCTAGATGATGGATGTCGGATGATGGATGATGCAATGGAATCTAGACCATCTAGAAATCTAGGATTTTCAAAAATGGGGACTTTCTCAAAATTTTAGATTTTGAATAGACGCTATCTAGAGGTTTTGAAGTGCTAGATGGTCAGATATATGGAGATTGTGAAGGTTCCATATGACTGGATATATAAGGATATTGAAATGAACAACTGGAATGAGTGATCATACTTGATGGCATGTCAAGTCTAGGGATATTCCATTGAAACTAGAAACTGCAACTTTCACAAGGTGAGGAACATGTTGATGTGGATGTTTGTTAATGTAAAACATCAAGGGGGTCAATGATATAAAAAAAAAATGATGACTCTCTCTATCCCATCTCTGGTTCATCGTTCATTATGGAAATGGGAACCAAGATACTACAATATTCCTAGAAAAGTAGGAGTTGACATCGATGGGAATGAAGAGGCATATGTGAAGGATGAAGTGTCCCTTGAAATCAACTGAATATAAACCAGATACCAAATTGTAACATAGGTGGACTTCTAATTAGTATGGACGAGTTCATTAAGACTAAAAATCAAGACATCTCTTAGGCATAACATAATTGACGACTGAAAATGGCAGCAGTAAAAAATGAATAGGAAATAAAATGATTGGATTTCAAAGGTACAATCAGATATGGGGAACGTTTTTCAAATTGGGACTAAGTATTAGTAAATTCACATAAAAGGTGGCTAAGAGTGGTAAATCTGGGGATCACAATGAAGGGGACTGGGATACATGATGTGTCATAAACAAGGAGAATTATGTAGACATATGTGACTTAGTGTGAATACTCTAACCAAGGGTGACTAGGACTGTTGTCAAGTCAAATGAATCCATCGGGTACGATGGAATGAGTATAGTTAATTCCCGTAAACAAGATGTTATTTTTACAATTACTGATGTATGAAAAATTGATTGGGTTGAATGTGAAAATACAGAGATGGGTTCCCTAGTGATGAAATAACTTGGCCTTGTGAGGTGAGAGTAGTTAGAGAAAATGGGGGGATGGGTCCCTATGTTGGGTATTCATGGATTTAGGTGGATGGTGATTTTGGTATGCATTTGGTCAACTAATATTGAGGGGGATGAGGTGCCAATCAAAATTTGGGAATGCATTCAACATAACCAACCATAAATCATGTGAATATTTGTGATTATGTGAGTATGGGATAGCAAGATGATGAGAAGAAGTGTGGGGTTAATTTTTTGGGATGTAGAGTATTTTGACTCTCATCCTATGGTAAGAAATAGCATAGGAATTTATTCATAAGGAGAGATAACAACCAAGACAACCCATGGGGATGAAAGAATATTGGTTAACAACAACAAAATGCATTTGGACCTTGGTGAAGTTGTTGCATGAGCGAGAAAGGAAATACTAAAGGAATCTGTGAAAGGGAAAACACTAGTTGATGAAAATAAGATTAGAGGGAGTGTTGTAGCATGCCAATTTGAAGAAGTATATAACTAAATGGGAAGGGAGAAAAAACATTCCATGTATATGCAAGGGACAAAGAGAGCCTCCTAACAAGTACTTTCACACATGAAATCGTATACTAGAAGTGAAAGAATTGATAAAAATAAATCTTATGAGGCAACTAAAATCAATAAAAGAGAGATAGTGAGATAACATACATATTAAGTGAGTGATGAGACAAAGGGTCCCAAGGAGATTTTCTAAAAACTGAAAATATCATACCTTTGTGAAGGAAGGTAAAATAACAATCCCAATGGCACAAATGGTTCTGAAAATGGAGCTTCTGAGCTCCCATATGGACTCAAGGAACATTGTGATAGGGTCACATAAAAGAGGGTGGGGCCCACAATTCTACTTCATTTGTACCTACATTGACTTGGATGAAAACCTCTTGATCTTGTGACATTTTAGAGTCATTTGTATGCACATCAAAAATAGATTTTCAATCTAGTGAGAGATAGGTAGGTGGGCCCAACTTAAACTTGTAATTTCATGCATTCATTTCCTAGATTAAGTGTGTTTTGAAGACCATATGGCCCCTTTTTCAAATAATATGTATGATATGCACATGTGATGGGAAAATTTCCATGCACGTGTGTGATAGTAATCCAGTCATTCACATAGGATTGTGTGATTGTTTAATGTACAATCACGCTAATATTTAGGTGATTATTATATGATTAGTCACACAATTAGTGTGTTTGATCATACAACATCCACACAAAGTAATTGTGTGAATATTAGTTGAATAGTCACACTAAAATCATATTTGTTTAGCTAACAGTCACATGAAAACTAGTTGCACTACTCTTCATGGTACAGTCTCACAAATTGCACAATTGTGTGTGTAACCCCTCCTCTCACCTAGGTATAATTGGAGGAGATCATGTCTCATGGTTCACAATGAAGAAAGTGATCCCAAATATGATCATCAAAATTATACACAAAGAATAACCCCTTATATGCCTTCCCCCTCATCACAAATTATCCCATTCACATGATCAACATGGTTCATTCAATGATGGTGGTCCATCACACAAGAGGTACTCTATTAATTGTTTTAGATAAAGTGTCATATTTAATGCATTAGGCATTTAGTTGAGGATCATGATGCTTGGAAGATATTTTTTTTCCTTGTTTCACCTTGGTTGATACAGGTGGATATCGGTGGCCACCCACCTTTTCCAACTGGCTCAAAACTATTTTATGGCAATTGGTAATTTACTATTTTTAGCAGTTTTTAACTTCCGGGGCCATTTTGAGGGCCTAAATGAAGGTTTTTTAGGATCTAGATTCTTAACGATAGAAAAAGGATTTGATTGATCCCCCAAAATAAATATCCTCGACGATACCTTTCCAACGAGCTACTATGCGCCCCAAACAGAGATCGTATGCCAAAGTTACGCCCCCGAGAAGTTGATACACCAAACTACCCAAAACGGGGTCCACAAAACTGTTGGCTTTCCATCTTTCAAGTTTAGGGTTTTGGATTTTATTTATGATAAAAAGGCCTTTGGAGCCTCATTGTAATATCATCTTCTCATGGATGCGAGTAGCCATCGCATCTCTTCTCAGAGATAAGTTGCCACCATTCTAGTGAGTCTCTCACTTTGTATTTTACAATCTTTGTACATTTTCACTCATTAATAGAAAATTGTGTATTACTGTATATCTGTGTTTATGTTTGCATATTTGATACATTTATGTTATAATAGTGGATATCCTAGATATATTTGTACATTTCTTTATTATATATCCTCTCGCATTTCGTGCCGAAAATAATCTGGATTAATGGTATTAGAGCAGGCTGCTCTTGATCATTTTTCAGTGCATGTCCTTGACGAGGTCTGAGTATATCAAGTTGGGTCTCAAGTTTGTCTATCTTGAGGAAAATATCTCTCGCACGCCCAAGAAAAAATCCATGGAGGAAGAAAATAAAAATGACAGAGAAGACGATTCTATTGATTTGTTGCTTGAGCAAGATCTCACGCGACGGAGGGACAAAATGATGGAGAATTTTGACCACAACCTTAAATGCCTACCAATAAAAACATGAGTGTCTTCATCAAGCGACCACTTTGGAGGAACCTCACCTTTCAAGGTACAAGTTAATTTTGATATTCCCATATTTGAAGGACAGATAGATGCAGATGCCCTAGAAAAATGGTTAAATTTGCTAGAAGGTTATTTCTCTGTTCATAATTTCTCCGACAGGGAAAAGAGAACCTTCACATTCCTTAAGGCTCTCCCCCATGTCAAAAATTGGTGGGAAACTTACTGGGAGAAAAGTTCCATAGAGGATTCTAGAATATATGGGGTCGAGCCCACTTGGTATTTTTTTGTGGATGTGGTCAAGGAACAATATTACCATGTTGACAACTATGAAGACCAGTACATGAGATGGACCGCGCTATGTCAAGAGAGGGTCCAAGAATTTTTGGAGTTCACCAATACCTTCTATACCTTGCGCACCAATATGGGTATCAAAGAATCTGAACGACATTTGGTTTTGAAATACCATGGGGCTCTACATAGATACATCTAAACTGAATTGGATTTTCTAGACATCTCATCACTCGGTGTTGCTTATCGATATGCTGTTAAAATCGAGAAAAAATATAAGCACCATAACAAATGGGAGTTCGTGTCTACAAATATGGAACAACAAAAGTATGATAAATATGGCCCTAACAAACAACCTCCCGAAAACCAGTCCAAGCCACAAAAAAAGAAGGGTCACAGAAATACGAAGGACACTAGAAAATGGTGCGATTTCCATAAAATCCCC
This sequence comes from Picea sitchensis, assembly GCA_010110895.2. Taxonomy (NCBI): domain Eukaryota; kingdom Viridiplantae; phylum Streptophyta; class Pinopsida; order Pinales; family Pinaceae; genus Picea; species Picea sitchensis. The sequence continues at coordinate 32,926 of SNQJ01S0016411.1, read as the reverse complement.
TGGCACAACACCGATGAATTTGTCTCAAAATAGTCATTGGTGTTTGAGATCAAAGACAAGGAGCCAAACCTTGATTCAAAATCTGATTTAGAAAATACTGATAGAAGATAGATCATCGACGCAGACTCAACTGCTATTGTCACGACTGCAACAATTCAACCAGAAGAACCAACATATCGTGAAGAGGGGGAGCACATTTTTCATTCACAGATGTGGATAAAGGGTACCCCGCTACATTTTATTGTTGATAGAAGAAGCCATAAGAACCTCATCTCAAAAGAGGTCATCAAACAATTGGGATTATCGACAACACCACACCCGCAACCATACAACATCGGGTGGCTTCACCAGGGACGATATCTTTGTGTCAACCGATAGTGTCGATTATCATATGGCATCCATACCTTCAAGGGTGAGGTATTATGTGATGTTTCCCCCCTAGATGTCTTTGATGTTCTCTTGGGCTAGCCACATATGTGGAAGCACCATGTTATTTATGATTCTCGACCATGCAGTGTCATTTTTTCTCTGGGGGGTCATATCTACATACTACCATAGGTAGGTTTGACTATTGTTCCAACTAAACAGTGCCGCAAGGTAGTATCTCATACTACAAAATTCATCTTCTTCACAATATGTTCAAATGGTGAACAAAAGGACATTGCAACCACTACAGCCTCTACCCAAGCGCCTTCTATGCAACAAAAGTAGATCAACAAGGTTGCAAAAAAGAACAAAGATTCCTTCTGCACACAGACATATCATGTAGCCAGACTAGTTAAAATGTTCCAACCCTTCCAGCCACAGGTTCGTGAAAACCTTAAAAAATATAAGCAACACAACTTCTCCAACAAGGTAAGCAGGTCATCAAGATGTAGATTCAACAAAATCTCTTCCCTCTCCCCTGTTCAATCAACGCAATGGATACCATTTATTCACAAGGATGGAGGCTTGATCCAGGTGTATATCGGTGGCCATCCACCTTTTCCAACTGGCTCAAAACAATTTTCTGTCAATTTTGGTAATTTACTAATTTTAGCAGTTTTTAACTTCCTGGGCCATTTTGAGGGCCTAAATGAAGGTTTTTCAAGATATAAATTCTCAATGATGGAAAAAGGATTTTATTGATCCCCCAAAATGAATCTCCTCGATGATACCTTTCCAACGAGCTATCATGTGCCCCAAACGGAGATCGTATGCCAAAGTTATGCCCCGGGGAAGTTGATACACCAAACTACCCAAAACGAGGTCCACAAAATTGTTGGCTTTTCATCTTCTGGGGTTAGGGTTTTGGATTTTATTTATTATAAAAATGCCTTTGGAGACTCATTGTAATATCATCTTCTCATGGATGTGAGTAGCCATCACATATCTTCTCATAGATAAGTTTCCACCATTCTAGTGAGTCTTTCACTCTGTATTTTACAGTCTTTGTACATTTTCACTCATTAATAGAAAATTATGTATTACTGTATATCTGTGTTTATGGTTTCATCTCTGATACATCTATGTTATAATAGTGGATATCCAAGATATCTATTTACATTTTTTTATTATATCTCTGCTCTCATTTCGGACCGAAAATAATCCAGATCATCGATGGCCATCTTATGTTCACTAGTCCAGTGTTGTCACTCTTGGGGAAAAGGGGTACTACTGGGAAGCCTTGATAGAGGTAGCATACCATTCCCTTTTCATACTTAACACTATCAATATATGATTCTTTCATTTTCCTACCTTTTGGAAATTGTTGTTACATGTACACCAAAAAGGTCATGTGCATCATCCTCCTATGAGAAGGGACAAAATTCCAAGGTTGGCGTAGATGGTAAAAAGAAAAGAAAAGAATCTTATAAAAGAAATAATAATGGGATAAAAATGGGAAAATAAAAATACGAATATTAGCTTGATCTCTACACCCTTTCTATGAGGCAATATCCCCTATTCCTAATGCACTGAATGCATATCAAATTAAAAAGGACTTAATCCTTGTAAAAAGAATAATAAATACATAAACATGAAAATGGGAATTTCTAAGAATTAAAAGAATATCAAAAGGAAAGAAGGGGTTTGGAATACACACACTACCAATAATAGGGTATCTCAAGCACCAAGCGCTCCCTCTACAAAGGCACTCATCGATATGAACCCACATGTGTCCTTGCCTGTCAATGACACCATGCCCATGAAGTAAACCCCACACCACCCCATTCACTTATACTTACACTTTGAAGGGTTTCTTAAGAAATAATTCTCTACTTGGGTACTGACACATCTAATAGGGTCTTATGATGGTCATAGATGATTTTAGGGGCTAAATTTCACAAATGGGGTAATTTTCCATGGTTTTTCCCCAAAAAAGATTCGCCAATTTCCATTTTTTCTAAAAATGATTCGCCCAAATTCCATAGACTAAAATTTTTTTACCTTCGAAATTGCCAAAATGTAATAGAAAATCTATAAAATCCTAAGAAATTTGAATATTTTTACAAATCTATCACCAAACATTTTACATTTTCTATATTAAGGACTAGTAAGATTAGCCCAGGTTTCTACATTTTAGTATAAATTTTCATCCTTAAAATCATCCCTGATGATGGTCCTCCCATACCTAAACTTGGAAAATTGCATAAGGTCTTGAGCTAGTGTGATGTTTGAAGATGATACCTAAGTGAATTTCCTATGTGGATTTTGTATTAATCTGTGACTTACTTTGTATGATTATAATGACTATTTTATCTTCTAATGGTTGGTCTTACTTGATTCTATGAACCTTGATTGATGATGATGCACCCTTGAGATGGTCCTTTGGAGGACGTCTTCATTCTTATACATAGGATGTTGTGCACTATATAGATAATTTTATACATTTTATAATGCGAATTAGGTCTCTTTATGGCTTAGCCTCCCCTTGTACACCTTGTAACACCTCCCAAACATTGGACATTGGAATAATGAGTTGATACTTTGAATATATACCCAGATGGGTCATCGAAGGGAAGCTCACAAGTTGGATAGTGCACCACCTAGGGTCATTAGGGTTTAATTGGATAATGTTTCACTTAGAGATGATTGTACACCCATTGGGGGGGGTGGGTGATGGAGCCTTATTTAGGTAGGACATTGACAATTTGACCTTGGATGTTTGGTATATTGAGGATGACATCAGACTTGATGTAAAATGACCTTGCACTAGACCGACCTAGCATTGATCATGATGAGTTGGCACTTGAATATGAGGATACATGACCTTTGGATAATGGGATGTGAACCTTGATGATGATTTTCACCTTTTGGATGAGACAGGGCCTTTGGAGGATCTTTCACCCTTAGAGGAGATGAGATCACCCTTACTTTGGCATCCACACTCACACGTGTCATCTTTTAGGGGGAGTTTTTGGTGTATTCTCATTTATTCTTTATGTTGGAGGCTATTTTGGGGGTTTTCCTATACCTATCCACCTTGTATCATGGATTTCCTGAATAAAAGGATATTGTTTCCCTTATTTGAAAATCATAAATTACACTTGTAGAGAATCATGTATTTTCTTACTTCTCTTTCATCAAGGAGTACTTGTGCACACCTCTTGGAGAGTGGTCTTGTGGATGTTTTTTCTTGTTTTGGTTGATTATTCATGCTCTAGGGTTTCTTCATGCATAACGTCTTGGATAGTAAGTATTATTTCCAAGTATTTTATGGTTTATTCATGGTGTTTTAAGTAGATTCTCTATCAAATTGTTGATTAGTTGCATGTTATATTTCTCTCCTTGGACAATTTTTTTTTTGAAACCCTAGGAAGGCTTGAAATCGTGCATCCCCTTGTTTTCATTCATCTTAAGTTTGTTGAAGCATACACAATTAATTTTAGGGATTGTGATTTTACTTCCCCTAGACTTACCCTTACTGGTTAAATTCTATACCTTTTGATTGTACTAGTCTAGGGTTTTGATCTATTTTCCACCTTGATGTCTTATTAGAATCCTTAGAAGACATAGGAAAATATTTAGGGTTTGTGATTGTACTTCTCTAAATTTGTTTTCCTAAAGGTTTAGACCTAGGGTTTTTTATTGTACTACCTTAGAATTTGATCCTTGAGTTTCATTTTCCTTTTATCCTCCATTGAATTTTCATTGACTCCATATACCCGAGGATTTAATATGGCACTAGTCTTTCTCTTGTTGCAAGTGATATAAACCCTAGTTCTCTCTCTCTCTCTCTCTCTCTCTCTCTCTCTCTCTCTCTCTCTCTCTCTCTCTCCCCCAATGTCTTGTGTTAGTTTTAGGATCGATTTCTTTACATCCTTATTTATCATCATCCCTAGCCTAATTCCTTTCATATTAGCCTAGAATCGCCTCTAACATCATTCATTGCTACATTATTTTATTTTCAACCATTAGGGCTTGGTATCTTGCATCCATTTAACATAGTTTCATGATATTTTGTTTCAACGATCACTAGCTAATGATTTGTTAGTCACCTAGAGAACATTGAGCATTTCTTGCATTCCATTCTTACTAATTTTAAGACTATTTGTTTGTTGCTTTTATAAACTTGTTACATGCTTAAGTGTATCATCTTTTATTCAATTTTTATTACATCCTTTCTTTTTGGTTTTGATAGCTAGTGTTTTGGGGCATTTATTTTACTTTTCTAGATTGATATTCATCATTCATTGTCCTATAAATACCCCTCACACATGCAAATTTTATTTACCTTTCTTAAGAAACCTTGACCTTACATTGAATACATTGACTTAGTGGTGGTACGATCAAGTAACCAAAAGAGGGAGGCATAGAATTTCTTTGTCTTGCTATAGGATCCTTTGAGGTTGATAGGGAAGACTCCCTTGTGTTGGATCTTCATATTGCATTAAAACAAGGTAAGTAATTTCTTAGGTGATAGTGGAAATTACTTCCATATGTTACACTAGTCAAACACATTGTAAAGTGATGCAACCCCCCTACTCTCCTTCAGGCTATGTGACCTCTCGGTCAAGGATCTTCAATTCTGTGAGACAAATCAATTCTCTGAAACCTTGATGGTCTCACTTTGTAATTGAACACAGGTGCTTTCGACCTTTTGGTGCAAGTCCTATGGCACCTGCAACCTCTCCCTTCGTGTTGCTAAACTATTTTGTTTCAAGTGCTAGCCCCTTCCTGGATGTGACCTTCAGCTATGGCCTCACGTAAACACGTGATTGCAGGGTGGCCAAAAGTGGTGGAAATTCACCATCAATCTCCATGCGTCCCTTTTGCAATACTGTGGTTTCAATTGTGGCCCGCTCTCATATTTTTAAAACTCGATCATCTTCTGACCCCGCAATTGAGCATGAATGTTGATCTCACAATATCAGATGAGGCCTCTCGATCAATGGCTTAGATCTTCCCCTTTCAAATCAACGGATCAGATATACCCCTTTCAAATCAACGATTGTGATTTGATTCATGATTCAGGTTTTGGAGTTTTCAACTCTCAATCCTTACTTTCTCCGCAATGACATATCTCTTGCCACGTGTCCTCCTCAATCAACGACTAACCATTTCAAGATTTTAGACTTCAGAAATATCAACTCTCAACTCTCACCTTCCTCTAATATATTTTATCTGAATCTTGTGATCCACCGATGCGTGTCTTCCACAGATCGATGGATTTGATCCCTTTGGGTCTTTGGACTTCGAAAAACTAAATTCTGAACTTTCATTTTCCCTCGAAGTGCATGGATTTCTGTCGCATGTCCTCTTGAATCAGACAGTTGAGATTTACTTCGGGTATTTACCTAGAGTCCATGGGTTTACACCACATGTCCCCCTTAATATGACGGCTATGATTTACTTTGGTTCTTTACCCGAAGTCCATATATTTATGTCGCATGTCCTCTAGATCTGTCGGTCCAGATTCACTTTAGACTTTGGGTTTCAGAAGTTTCAAATCTCAACTAACACCCAAATTCATTTATATAAAGCTCGCGATCTGTCACCATGTGTCCCTCTAGATATAACGATCCAGATTTACTTCGGCTATTTCATCTCCTCCTTTTCCATGAACTTCCAGAGTAGTGGATCTTGTGCCACCTATCCTCCTTGATGATGGACGGTCCCAAATTACTTCGGGACTTTGACAGTCTGCTCTTCTCTATGCTTCAAGAGACTTAAATATCGCACACCTTATCCAAATCCAATAGTCCAGAATGATCCCGGTCCCTCTTGGAAACCCCTTGATCGATAATTTGTGAGGCCTTTAGAGCTTCACCCTCCTCTGAATATTTCCCCTTGTTGGTTGTGGAGCCTGATTATCTTCCTGATTCAGAGGTCTTTTACTTTCAGCCGTGTTTATACCCCATGAAGTATTTACACCCTAAAAGTATGTACACTCTTCCACGTGGGGGAGTATAGAGGGGGGGTACCCCCTCTGCGGGGTCCAGGGGGGCTATCCTCCCAGCTGGGGGTTCGGGGGCGAATCCCCTGAAGAAAAAATTGCCTTGTAAAAGTATATTGTAATTTCATTGTAAATATGGAACGTTCATTATAAGGTCGCAGATCTAATGGTAGAAATTATGTTAGGGTTTTTTTCCCTAGAAGGCAACCCTATTTTATTAGGGAAATGTATTGCGACTATGTATGTGGGCGAGTATTGTATTCTGAGAGAGAATACTGTGAGAGAAAGAAGAGGAAGTTACAATGGGTTTTGTTGTAGGTTATATCCCTTCATTTGCTGGATAATAATAAAGGAAGGACCTGGCAATTTCTCTGGTGGACATAGCCCACACTGGGTGAACCATGTAAATCTGTGTCTCTCTTGTATTGTGTATCTTCTGTGTTTTGTTTCTGCATTTGTTTTATTTTATTGCTCCGCGGTCCTATTTTTCTAACACCCCTCGCTATCTCTTCTGATCTTGATCCCCTTGAATATTTTTATCTCTCGCGCACTCCTTGCATTCTTTAAATCTCAAAAAACTCAGATCGAAGGATTTGTTTGGAATAAATTATTCCCACACTCCTTGCGCTCCTCTGCTCTGGTTCTTCGACACTTAGTCTCTCCTTGACACTGTGCACTCCTTTCACTTGGCCTAAGTTCCTGTTGTTCCTTCTAAACTCTTCTGAGTCAGTTTAAGACTCTGTCGATGCACTCCTTGCGTACAACATGCACACCTTGCATACGAGTTTCAGAAGAGAAACAATTGAAACTTATCCATTTTCGTCACAAATTCATATGATCAATTCTAACAACCATACATAAATGAAAATAGACTAAATCACATACATAATATATCATTCACTCAATCCCATATCATAATGAACATTGTCCAAGGAATTGGAACATTTATGTCTTCTCTATTCATTCATGAAATAAAGTTACATAGTATTACAGTTCTTCACTGTGTCTTTCTTCTACTCTTCTACTCTTCTCTTCTCTGATACTCCTCTATCACTTATCTCCTTCAATACAAAAAAAAAAAATCTATCTAAGGAGTGTCTCCTCAAGCTCTTCTCCATTCTGTTTGCAACCTATCCTATTAGGTTTTAGCGGTTACCTACTTTGTCCTATTACAATAACTATCAGTTATTACCTGATAAGGGCTCCCACTCCCTATTTGTAACTCCTTACAGTCGTACATGACTTTACAAACACGACATATTTAAAAACATCGTTCCCAAAATATCTCAACAACTCATTTATTTCTGATTTAATTGTTGATTTGAAATTTCTGTCATGTTGAGATGTTCTATCCTTGCCTCCATGCTCACATATTTGACTTTGAAGGTGATGCTCCTGCATCATACTCCTATGGATAAAATATTCATGGACTCCTGTCCATGAGCTCCTGCATTTTTTTTCCATGCTTCAAAATATCAAGTTCGATGACCCAACTTGAATCTTCCACCGGATGATCTTTCCACGTCAATAAGTATTCAGGATATGTCTTCCTCCTGGTCTTCTTTACAACTCTTTGTTCTATGATTTTCTCCATCTGAGGTTTTTCTAATGTGGGAAATTGTTCTTCCCACTGAACTTATTTATGATCATATGATTCTCCAGCATCATCTCTCATGTAAGGATACATGTCTGCAACATTGAATATCGGTGATATCTTGACATTGTCTAGTAATCCAATCTCATAAGAATTGGCTACAAATTTTCTAAGAATCCTGCATGGTCCTATCTTCTTCATTTTGAACTTGTTATATGTTCCCCTTGGAAACCTTTCATTTCTAAAATGATATAAAACTTCATCTCCCACTTCAATTCAAACTTCTCTCCTCTTATGATCAACTTTGTTCTTATATTTCAGGTTGTTGTCCTATAGCTATTCTCTAACTCTATCATGGATTTTTTTCATTTCTATTGAAAAATCTTCTACGCCGGCACTTCTGAATTCATATTGATTCAGATCTCTCAACTCTACAATCCCTCTTGGTTGTATTCCATACACAATTTCAAATGGACATTTTCCTATGTTCCTATTCACTGAATTGTTAAATGCAAATTCTGCTTGTGCTAGAATCTGATCCCATTGATGACCTTGCTCAGTGACTAAACTTATTAACAAGTTTCCCAGAATCCTATTTACTACTTCAGTATGTCCATTTGTCTGGGGTGATATGATGAACTAAAGGAAAAAAAATTCCCCAGCCTCTTCCATAGAGTCCTCCAAAATTGTCCTACAAATTTGGTTTCCCTTTCTGAGACTATGCTCCTATGCAATCCATGTAGTCTCACCACTTCTCTAAAAAACAAATTGGCTATATGTGTAGCATCGTTTGTCTTATGGAATGGTATGAAATGTTCCATCTTTGAAAATCTTTCCACCACAAAAACTATGGAATCACTCCCTTTTTGGGTTCTTGTCAATCCCAATACAAAATCCATACTGATTGCATCCCATGGTCTTTCTAGAATTGGTAATGGCTGATACAAACCAGTGTTCTGCTATCTTCCTTTTGCATATTGGAAAATTATGCATTTGTTCACAAACCTTTTCACCTTTTCCCTCATGCTCGACCAATAATATGAATTTCTCAGCTATGAAATTGTCTTACCATGACAAAAATGTCCAGCTAAACCTCCGTTGTGTTTCTCTTTCAGCAGGTTATCTCTCATTGAGCATATTGGTATTCATACTTGGCTCCCTTTGAATAATAATCCATCTTGGATCAAATATTCTATCCATAGGCTTCTGTCTCCCAACAAAGGATTCTTACATGCCTCATAAGCTTCCTTGAAATATGGATCTTCTCGATACATTTCCTTGAGGTGTTCAAACCCTGAGGTCTCCACTTGGAATTCCTATACAATTAAACTCCTCCTGCTCAAATCATCTGTAACTTTGTTAGTAGTTCCAACAATATGTTTAATAACAAAAGTAAAGTTCTGCATAAATTCTACCCATTTAGCATGTCTCTGATTCAACTTTTCTTGCCTAGTAATAAACTGCAAAGCTTGATTATCATTGTACAAGACAAATTCTTTAGGAATTAGATAGTGCCTCCACTTCTTCAAATATTGAATCAATGCATAAAATTATTTTTCATATGTGGAATACTTCTTATTGGTTTCATTCAAATTCTCACTAAAATAAGCAGTTGTCCTATTATCCTGACTCAATATTGCTCCAATAGATACTCCACTTGCATCACATCTCACTTGAAATGTTTTCCCAAAATCTGGTAAGACCAGAATTGGTTGTCTGTGATCTTCCCCTTCAACACTTTGAAAAACTTTTCATCTTCCTCTCTCCAATTAAAACACTTGTGTTTCTTCTTCATAGTGTCTAGCATGGGTGTACATATACCACTAAAATTTCTATAAAAAATTGCTAATCCATGAAAAAATCTTACTTCAAATATGATGCTTGGCGATGGCCATTATTTGATTGCTCTCACCTTTTCTGGATCCATATTCAATTCATTTGAAGATATCACAAAACCCAAGTATATGAGTTATGTCTTCATAAAAGAGATTTTCTTCAGATTTATCAGCAATTTTTCTTGTTGCAACCTTCTCATTATTGATGTCAAATGGTTTAATTGTTCTCCCTATGTCTTAATGAAGATTAGTATGTCATCCAGATGCACTATGATAAATTTTCCTATGAATTATTTCAATACTTCATTCATTAATCTCATAAATGTGCTTGGGGCATTTGTCAACACAAATGGCATGACCAACCAATCAAACAAACCTTCATTTGTCTTGAACTATGTCTTCCATTCATCTCCCTCTCTCATCCTTATTTTATGATATCCACTCTTCAAGTCTATCTTGGAAAAATAGCTTGCTCCACTCAAACAATCCATCAAATCATCCATCCTGGGTAAAGGGAATCTATAGCTAATGGTTATCTTATTGATGGCTTTGGAATCTATACACATTCTCCATCCTACATCCTTCTTTATACTCAACATAGTTGGTACTACACATGAGCTTAGTCTTTCCTTGACTAAAACTTTATCCAAAAACTTTTGGACTTGATTTTTGACTTCCTCATTCTCTCTAGGTGTCAACCTATAAGCTTCTTTTTTTGGTAAACTAGCTCCTGGAATAAGGTAAATATGATGGATTATACTCCTAATGGGAGAAAATGAGTGAGGTAACTCATCCACTACTATGTCAGCAAAGTTTTCTAACAGTTCCTGGATTTCTTCAGGTAAATCCTCCATAAACGTATTTGTAAGGATAACTCTTGGCTTCCTCACTATAGAAAACTATGTCTCCTGCTCCTTCTTGACTACATTCAAGAGTTCCTTCCCACTCATGAGAAGTATACTTGAACTAGCTTCCATGTTTTTCTCTTTGTATTCTATTGGCAATAACATATGTGTCCTACCATTCTTTTCTAATCTATAAGTATTTTTTCTCCCATCATGCATACATTTTTGGTCAAACTGCCATGGTCTTCCCAATAAAATATGGCATACATCCATATGAATTACATCACATAATATTTCATCCCTATAACCTCCTATTTTAAGTTCAACTTGGCATTGTTGACTTACCATTACTTGATGTCCTTTCTGTAACCATGATACCTTGTATGGGTTTGGATGTGCAGTTGTCTTCAGTTCCAATTTCTCCACCATCTCTGTGGATATTATATTGTCAATTCTCCCACTGTCTATGATCATCTTGAAAACTCTATCTTTCATCTTGCAAGCATTTATGAACAGACTTGTTCGCTAAACTGGTTCCTCTACCTCCTCCTCTGGTTTAAGAAGAAATTTCTTCATCATGAGGTTCTTTCCTCCTTTTGCAGCTTCTGCTTCCACATGCTTCTATGCTTCGAAAATGTGTGCTTCTCCTCCTTTTGTGTCTTTCTTCCTCACTGGGCATTCCCAAGACATGTGCCTTGTCTTTCCACAAGCATAACATCTAACTTCACCTCCTCTGTCTCTTCCTCTTCCTCTAGGAAAATAACTTCTTCCTCCATGTTGTTCTTCCTTAGAAATTCCACCTTTCTCAAGGTGACTATGTTGTTTTCCAGCTTCATGCTTTGGTTTCTGAAACTTTTCTCTATTGGTTCCCTTACCTTTGCTTGAATTTCCTCCTCTGTTTCATAGGATTTTTTTTCTAGCCAATTTCTCTTCGGCTTTCAAGGCTTCTTGATAATCATCCTCGACTTTACTAACATTTATCATGCTGATCTCCTCTTGTATTTCGTATCTTAGTCCATTGATATACCTGGCTATTTTTTCATCCTCATTCTCTTTCTGTCTAGCCCTGATGTTCAGTCTGTAAAATTCCTCAGTGTATTCCTTCACTAATAAGATTTTATTTCTTAGGTTATGAAATATTATGGACATATTGATTTGATAGTCCTTTGGGATAAATTTTTCTTTTATCTTGGCTACCATCCTATCCCAACTTTTAATTTTCTTCTTTCCCTTGCATCTGTGGTCATCTTGTAGTTCATCCAACCATAGTTCTACATGACCCTTCAGTCTTGTCACTGCATGATTCACCATATTGTATTCTTCGATATATTCATAATCGAAGTACTTTTCCATAGCTTGTACCCAATCCAACAATTCTTCAACTTCTAAATTGCCTTCATACATTGGTACCTCTATTTTTTCTTTGGCTCCTATTATTGAAACAAATTTCAATAAGAGGTCTTCAACAACATCCTCTACTACATCTTCTTCAACCTTTATCTCTTCGCTTTCAACTTCACTGATATCTCCAGTGACTGGTGCTCTCCTCTGCGTTGTTTCCATGGCGTCTAGTCTCATTTTGAGTCGCCTCATTTCTTCTTCCATTTCTAGATTCGCTTTGCATCTTCTGGGTGGCATGACTCCACTGCCTCACCTTCTAATGTCTATAAACATAGTCAACTCTTGATACCACTAACGATATCAATTTATCTCCTTTATCCTTTGTTTTTTGTCTACAAACAAATTCAATTGCTCTAATACCACCTGATGCAACCCCCCTACTCTCCTTTGGGCTATGCGACCTCCCAGTCAAGGATCTTCGATTATGTGAGCCAAATCGGCTCTTTGAAACCTTGATGGTCTCACTTTGTAATTGAACATAGGATCTTTCATCCTTTTGGTGCAATTCCTATGGAATCCACAACCTCTCCCTTCGTGTTGTTGAATTATCGTGTTTTAGGTGCTAGCCCCTTTTCCACTAGCCCCTTCCTAGATGTGACCTTGGGATATGACATCACATAAACACATGATTACAGGGTGGCCAAAAGTGGTTTTAGACCACACCACTTTTCTCCCCACAATTCACCATCAATCACCACGCATCTCTTTTGCAATACCATGGTTTCAATTGTGGCCTGCTCTCATATTTTTAAAACTCGAGCATCTTTTGACCCCGCAATTGAGTGTGACCATTGATCTTGTGATATCGAATGAGGCCTCTCGATCAATGACTCAGATCTACCCCTTTCAAATCAACGGATCAGATCTACCCCTTTCAAATCAATGGTCGTGATTTGCTTCATGATTCGGGTTTTGGAGTTTTCAACTCTCAAACCTTACTTTCTCCGTAATGACAGATATCCTACCATGTGTCCTCCTTAATCGACAGCTCTAACCATTTCAGGATTTCGGACTTCAAAAATCTCAACTCTCAACTCTCAACTTCCCCCAATTGCTTTTATCTGAAGCTTGTGATCCACTTAAGTGTGTCTTCCACAAATCAATGGTTGCGATCCCTTCAGGTCTTTGGACTTCGGAAAACTCAATTCTCAACTTTCACTTTCCCTCGAAGTGATCGGACTTTTGTCATGTGTACTCTTGAATCAGACAGGTAAGATTTACGTCGGGTCTTCCATAGATTTATGCCACGTGCCCTCTGAATCTAACGATCCAGATTCACTTCAGACTTCGGGTTTCAGAAGTTTCAACTCTCAACTAAAACCCAAATGCAGTTATACGAAGCTCGTGATCCATCACCATGTGTACCTCTAGATCTGACGGTCCATATTTACTTCAGCTATTTCATCTCCTCCTTGTCCATGAATTTTAGAAGTAGTGGATCTTGCGCCACCTCTCCTCCTTGACGATGGATGATCCCAAATTACTTCGGGACTTTTATAATCCACTCTCCTCTGCACTTTAAGAGACTTAAATCTGGAACACCTTATCCAGATCCAACGATCCTGCTCCCTCCTAGACAAATCTTGATCGATAATTCGTGAGGCCTTTAGAGATTCACCCTCCTCTGAAGATTTCCCTTCGATATATCTTCTGAGATTTATCCCCTTGAATATTTTGATATCCCACACACTCCTTTCATTCTTTGGATCTCAAAAAACTTAGATCGAAGGATTTCTTTGGAATAAATTATTCCCGCACTCCTTGCGCTCCTCAGTTTTGGTTCTTTGACACTTAGTCGCTCCTTGACGTTGTGCACTCCTTGCACTTGGTCTAAGTTCCCGTTGTTCCTTATGAACTCTTCTAAGTCAATTTAAGACTCTATCAACGCACTCCTTGCGTATGATATGCACACCTTGCATACGACTTTCACAAGAGAAAAAATTGAAACTTATCCAGTTTCATCAAAAATTCATATGATCAATTATAACAACCATACATAAACGAAAATGGACTAAAGCACATACATAATATATCATTCATTCAATCCCATATGATAATGAACATTGTCCAGGGAATTGGAACAATTCTGTCTGCTCTATTCATTCATGAAATAAAGTTACATGGTATTATAGTTATTCACTATGTCTTTCTTCTACTCTGCTACTCTACTCTTCTCTGATACTCCTCTATCACTTATCTCCTATCTCCTTCAATACAAAAACAACAAAGATATATAAGGAGTGGTTCCTTGATCTCTTCTTTGTCCTATCTGCAACTTATCCTATCAGGTTCTAGCGGTTACCTACTTTGTCCTATTATAATAACTATCAGTTATTACCCTATAAGGGATCCCACTCCTTATTTGTAACTCCTTATAGTCATACACGACTTTACAAACATGGTATATTAAAAAACATCGTTCCAAAAATATCTCAAAAATGTGTTTGTTTCTGAGTTAATTTTTGAGTTGAAATTCCTGTCATGCTGAGATGTCATATCCCTGCCTCCACGCTTGCATCTTTGACTTTGAAGGAGATGCTCCTGCATCATAAAGGATTTTCACAAGTGCCAAATTTTGTGATAACATTTTGGTGTCGTTTCCAGGGAGAATTGGTTCATTCTTCTTGCGATCTTGAAGTATATGCTTCAACACTTTCTTGGTAGGTGTTGGAACAAATATTGAAATTTTGTCTTTCGGTAGCTTAGGAGGAAAGAATTTATAGTGTTTAGCTACCGAAAGTGCAGACTTTCGGTAGCTTAAAGATCAGTTTTCATATTCCCTTAGCTGCCGAAAGTGTAGATGCGTTTTGACCCAGAAATCAAGTCACAAGGAGGTACTAAAAGAATGCAATAAACGACAATAAAATCACTATAATAAGGTTTTACATAAACGCCACGTCACCATTTCATCTTTTCAATAGTCGGGGGTTTGGCCGACATAAGATTTTGACCATTGATCCATTTCCCCGAAACCCAAAAGACAAAATCGGGGTTTTGGGACTTTCGGTGGCTTACAGTGCTCTGACATTTCACTGTTAGCTTCCGAAAGATAGGACTTTCGATTGCTAAGATACCCCTTTTTTCGGCCTGTTATCCATTGAAATCGCAGGTTTTTCCAAAAACCAATGACTATGGGAAAAATCACTTTTCTCAACCTTGGAGAGGTTGTTTTACATGTTTGAATATTCGATTGATATATACAGATCCTAATATTTCTAGTGGTATCTTCAGATCCTAATTTAGAGCTTGGGAAGGTAGGAAAAATTTCCCCGAAATATGGCACTGCAGACATGGCCCAAAAATGTAGGAACACGCCCAGATTTCAGTTAAACAACTGCCAGTTCATTTCTCAATTGGTTTTGAGGTAGTTTCTCATCTGTTATATGCTGAAGGATTATATATTGTATATCTCTTTGATGAGATAAGGGGAGGGGAACCTCTTTTGAAGAGGGATTCTATTGAAAACTGAGTTATTTTGAAGATCTGGAATAACATAATGCTGGAAACATGTGTTCACTTGATATGTGAGATTCATCATGGTTGATTCCTTCAGTATGTTCTTCGTCTTATTACATTAATATTGTCTATCTCTTCTTTTATGAACCAAGTTAAAATTTGTTTGGAATTCATTTTGCATGCTCCTTACACACGGTTGATATGTGTTGTGTTTCAATGATGACTAGTTAGAATTTTCTCAAGATTAGTGCTCTGCACCTAGTTATTAGCCTCCAGTCTTTTTTCTCTAAAGTTGTAGTGAAAATTCATCCTTGTTAGATGCTTTCACTGTGATCATATTTTTCTTTTCTTTTCTGCTACCATATATTGATTATTGATTGTTGAAAGATAGACTTACTTTGCCTCATTTCCCTCAAGTAACACGATCACCGCTATTACCACATTTCTTTGGTTTTCACTTGACTCCATCGCCCATTAGGCCTTTTCAAATCTACGCAACCACAAACCTTATCAAAATATCTTGTGTTATAAGAAATCTAGCCTTCTTACTGTGATTACTGAATATTCTTTCAGTAAAGAACCTTTGGCCATTAGGAGAGCCCTCTCTAAGTGTAGTAGGTCAGAAACACACTCTAAAGCAGGTTTCGGGTTACCTCGGGGATTGGCTTGCAACAACCCAAGTCAATTTCTGAGCAATGATTTTTTATCTCATTAAAAATGTGTTAAGGCTTGGCTCTATTACAGCCTAGAGTTAACTCTTGTGACAACATTTTTTGGTGTCGTTGCCAGGGATGGAGGAATGAAGCTATCTTCCCTGGGATACGAAATTTTTTTAGACCTATTCCTTGATGGTGAACAAGGGATAGGAATTCAATTGAATGTGATCATTCACCTGGTGAATCCTTGATTCGAAGACTCTAAATGATTCACTGGTGACTCCACTGGTCTCAAAATGTCAAATTCATTCGCTACTTAGATTGCTACAAGGTTTTCTCCTCTGGACTTTACAAATGTTTATGGTTATTCAAACATTATTCCAGACATTAAAGTTTGGGAAGATGTCCTTCCTAAATTTGGAGAATATGCGGATGACAATCTCGCTCATCACTTGTTTGAATTACACAAGCTCATGGATGAATTAAATATACATCATGAAGATGTCCTCATGAAGTTGTTTATGTTTTTGTTGGAAAGAGATGCTAGACTATGGTATAAAGATTTACCCCATTCTAGTATTCCTTCATTGAAACATTTTTACATATGTTTTCATCAACATTGTAAAAGAATCTATTCAGCTGAAATACTTTTTGAAGATTGTTGTAATATAGAATTCATAAGACAAAAAGATCAAACAAATCCTCTTGAAGAGGAGGAAGGAATATCAGAAATTTCTCAAGTTGATGAAGACGATCAGTATGAAGAAGAGTTGGTTGATAAAGAAGAAGGATATGATAGTTCTTGTGATCATATTAGAGAAGAAGATATTCAACATCATGGTCAACATGCAGAAGTGAAAGAAAATAATTGTTGTTTTATCCAGAAACTACAGAGACCGTATTCTCCTTTGATTGAAGAAGAAATAGGTTTTCTCCTGCATAGTCATGTTACAGACCTTGCTTACACAGATTTGTAGTGTATACACAGTCTTGGATATGAGAATCAGACTTCTTCCATTTCTAAAAATGTAAATCTATTTTTAAAAAAGGACATTCATGTGTTTGATGAAACTCTACAAGAAGTTAATGGACCTATTTATGATGATGATTTCCAGCCAAAAAATCAACTTGTAAGCCCTGTTGTGTTTCATGAAGAGGATAGGGATGTCACATTTAATAGTCTTGAAAGAAGTTTGTTGTTCAAATATGCTTTAGACTGTGATTTGGAGGAGTATGAAAATGAGATAGACATCATGCCAGAGAAAGAACCAGAATTGCCCATGCTTGAGGAATCCATAGTCGATATTCTGAACATTTGTCTGACAGATGACACTCTTGAGTTATCTGCTGAGCCTAAATATGATGAGTACACTGATGATTATAATATTGTTTCTCTAGAAAAATTTGCTGCAGTTTTTTCATGGGGGAATGACGATCTCCAGAAAGATGCCATATCAAATGAAGGATGTTTGGATATCCTCTTTGAGGATGATCCTGAGAAAAATAAATTGGAGAATGCATTAGTCTTTGAAAAAGCTTGTTATTTAAAACCTCAGGACCATGCAATTTTTCATGATCCTTTTGTTGACCTTTTAGATTCATGTAATGGAGGAGCACGCTATATCCTGGATATTTTGTCACAGGAATCGAGGAAAAGTTTGAAAATTCATGATCAACAGTGTTTCAGATGGAAGTTGTATGTTTCCTTTTTTCATCCTACTCAAAGAAAGTGTGAGAAGATTTCAAATAAGTACACAGTTTTTGGATTGGCTTCACTGGCATTTTTGTATCATTTGATTCAATGGGAATTGTTTCAGTAGTTAGAGTAGGTGATGTATATAAATAAGCTTGACATTGAGAATTAGAGTACAGTGGTGGTTTTCAGTATGTTTCCAGTTCAATTTGGCATCATGTATGGTTTTGATTTAAGACACTATGACTCCATAGCCCAATGAATGCATAAGAGGTTTTTTGTTTCGGAAAGGTGCAAATAAAGTGATAGGGTTCAACGTTTGATAATGATGATCTCAGGTCACCTAATGGATGAAGGCACTTGGTCTACTATTCTTGTCTCTTTGTAGGAAAGCACCATCCCTAGATGGAGCCTATGTTGGAACAAATATTGAAATTTTGGCTTTCGGTAGCTTAGGAGGAAAACATTTATAGTGTTTAGCTACCAAAAGTGCAGACTTTCGGTAGCTTAAATCTCAGTTTTCATATACCCTTAGCTGCCGAAAGTGTAGATGCGTTTTTACCCAAAAATCAAGTCACGAGGAGGTACTAAAAGAATGCAATAAATGGAAATAAAATCTCTATAATAAGGTTTTACATAAATGCCACGTCACCATTTCGAGTTTTCGGTAGTCGGGGGTTTGGCCGACATAAGATTTTGACCATTGCTCTGTTTCCTCGAAACCCGAAACCCGAAATCGGGGTCTCACGACTTTCAATGGCTTACAGTGCTCTGAAATTACACTGTTAGCTACCAAAATCTAGGACTTTCGGTGGCTAAGATACCCCTATTTTCGGCATGTTAGCCACCGAAATTGCATGTTTTTCCAAAAACACCCGCCTGTGGGAAAAATCACTTTTCTCAACCTTCGAGAGGTTTTTTTACACGTTTGAATAGTCGATTGACATCCACAGATCCTAATATTTCCATTTGTATCTTCAGATCCTAATTTAGAGATCGGAAGGTAGGAAAAATTTCCCCGCAAGATGGTGCTACAGACATGGCCCAGAAATGTAGGAACGCGCCCAGATTTCAGTTAAACAACTGCCAGTTCATTTTTCAGTTGGTTTTGAGGTAGTTTCTCATCTATTATATGTTGAAGGATTATATATTGTATATCTCTTTGATGAGAGAAGGGGAAGGGAACCTCTTTTGAAGAGGGCTTCTATTGAAAACTGAGTTATTTTGAAGATATGGAATAACGTAATGCTGGAGACATGTGTTCACTTGATATGTGAGATTCATCACGGTTGATTCCTTCAGTATGTTCTTCATATTGTTACATTCATATTTTCTATCTCTTATTTTATCAACCAAGTTAAAATTTGTTTGGAATTCATTTTGCATGCTCCTTACACTCGGTTGATATGTGTTGTGTTTCAATGATGACTAGTCATAATTCGCTCAAGATTAGTGCTCTGCACCTAGTTATTAGCCTCTGGTATTTTTCCTCTAAAGTTGTAGTGAAAATTCATCCTTGTTAGATGCTTTCACTGTGATGGTCTTTTCCTTTTCTTTTCTTCTACCATATCTTGATTATCGATTGTTGAAAGATAGACTTACTTTGCCTCATTTCCCTCAAGTAACACGATCATTTCTATTACCCCTTTTCTTTGGTTTTCACTTGACTCCATCGCCCAATAGGCCTTTTCAAATTTGTACAACCACAAACCTTATAAAAATATCTTGTGTTATAAGAAATCCATCCTTCTTACTGTGATTACTGAATATTCTTTGAGTAAAGAACCTTTGGTTATTGAGAGAGCCCTCTCTGAGTGTATTAGGTCAGAAACACACTCTAAATAAGTTTTCGGTTACCTTGGGGATTGGCTTGCAGCAAACCAATTCAAGTTACGAGAAATGATTTATTATGTCATTAAAAATGTGTTAAGGCTTGGCTCTATTACAACCTAGAGTTAACTCTTGCGACAACATTTTTTGGTGTCATTGTTGGGGACGGAGGAACGAAGCTATCTTCCCTGGGATACGAAAAAATGTTTAGACCTATTCCTTGATGGTGAACAAGGGATATTCATTCAATTGGTTGTGATCATTCACCTGACGAATCCTTGGTTCGAAGACTCTACATGATTCACTGGCGACTCCACTGGTCTCAAAATGTCAAATTTGTTCGTTGCTCGGATTGCTGCAAGGTTTTCTCCTCTGGACTTTACAAATGTTTATGGTTTTCCAAACACTATTCTAGACATTAAAGTTTGGAAAGATGTCCTTCCTAAATTTGGAGAATATGCGGACGATAATCCCGCTCATCACTTGTTTGAATTCCACAAGCTCATGGAGATGCCCTCATGAAGTTGTTTATGTTTTTGTTGGAAAGAGATGCTAGACTCTGGTATAAATCTTTACCCCATTCCATTATTCCTTCATTGAAAGATTTTCACATACGTTTTCATCAACATTCTAAAAGAATCTATTTAGCTAAAATACTTTTTGAAGATTGTTGTAATATAAATTCATAAGACAAAAAGATCAAACAAATCCTCTTGAAGAAGAGGAAGGAATATCAGAAATTTCTCAAGCTGATGAAGATGATCANTCAACATTCTAAAAGAATCTATTTAGCTAAAATACTTTTTGAAGATTGTTGTAATATAAATTCATAAGACAAAAAGATCAAACAAATCCTCTTGAAGAAGAGGAAGGAATATCAGAAATTTCTCAAGCTGATGAAGATGATCAATATGAAGAAGAGTTGGTTGATAAAGAAGAAGGATATGATAGTTCTTGTGATCATATTAGAGAAGAATATATTCAGCATCACGATCAACCTGCAGAAGAGAAAGAAAATAATTGTTGTTTTATCCAGAAAATACAGAGACCACCTTCTCCTTTGACTGAAGAAGAAATAGGTTTTCTCCTTCATAGTCATGTTATAGACCTTGCTTACATAGATTTGGAGTGTATACACAGTCCCAGATATGATATTCAGACTTCTTCCATTTCTGTAAATGTAAATCTATTTTTAAAAAATGACAGTCATGTGTTTGATGAAACTCTACAGGAAGTTAATGGACCTATTTATGATGATGATTTCCAGCTAGGAAATCAACTTGTAAGCCATGTTTTGTTTCATGAAGAGGCTAGGGTTGTCACATTTAATAGTCTTGAAAGAAGTTTGTTGTTCAAAGATTTTTTAGACTATGATTTGGAGGATTATGAATCTGAGATAGACATCATGCCAAAGAAAGAACCAGAATTTCCCATGCTTGAGGAATCCACAGTCGATATTCCAAACATTTTTCTGACCGATGAAAGTCCTGAGTTATCTGTTGAACCTAAATATGATGATTACACTAATGATTATAATATTTTTTCTCTAGAACAATTTTCTATAGGTTTTTCATGGGGGAATGATGATCTCTAGAAAGATGCCATATCAAATGAAGGATGTTTGGATATCCTCTTTAAGGATGATCCTGAGCAAAATAAATTGGAGCATGCAGTAGTCTTTGATGAAGCTTGTTATTTAAAAGCTCAGGACCATTCAATTTTTCATGATCCTTTTGCTGACCTTTTAGATTCATGTAATGGAGGAGCACGCTATATCCTCGATATTTTGTCACAGGAATCGAGGAAAAGTTTGAAAATTCATGATTAACAACATTTCAGATGGAAGTTGTCGGTTTTCTTTTTCATCCTACTCAAAGAAAGTGTGAGTAGATTTCAAATAAGTACACAGTTTTTGGATTGGTTTCACTGGCATTTTTGTATCATTTGATTCAATGGGAATTTTTTCAGTAGTTAGAGTAGGTGATGTATATAAATAATCTTGACTTTGAGCATTAGAGTACAACGGTGGTTTTCAATATGTTTCCAGTTCAGTTTGGCATCCTGTATGGTTTTGATTTAAGACATTATGACTCCATAGCCCAATGAATGCATAAGTGGTTTTTTGTTTCAGAAAGGTGCAAGCAAAGTGACAGGGTTTAGCGTTTGATAAGGATGATCTCAGGTCACCCAATGGATGAAGGCACTTGGTCTACTATTCTTGGCGCTTTACAGGAAATAACCATCCCTATATGGAGCCTATGTTGGAACAAATATTGAAATTTTGTCTTTCAGTAGCTTAGGAGGAAAAACGTTATAGTGTTTAGCTACCGAAAGTGTAGGCTTTCGGTAGCATAAATCTCAGTTTTCATATGCCCTTAGCTGCCAAAAGTGTAGATGTGTTTTTACCCAAAAACCAAGTCATGAGGAGGTACTAAAAGAATACAATAAATGGAAATAAAATCACTTTAATAATGTTTTACATAAATTCCACGTCACCATTTCGGGTTTTCAGCAGTCAAGGGTTTGGCCGACATAATATTTTGACCATTGCTCCATTTCCCTGAAACCCGAAAGCCGAAATTGAGGTTTTAGGACTTTCGGTGGCTTACGACACTCTGAAATCGCATTGTTAGCTGACGAAAGCCATGACTTTCGGTGGCTAAGATACCCCTGTTTTCGGCCTGTTAGCCACCGAAATTGTAGGTTTTTCCAAAAAAAACTACCTGTGGGAAAACTCACTTTTCTCAACCTTGGAGAGGTCGTTTTACACGTTTGAATAGTTGATTGACATATACAGTTCCTAATATTTCCAGTGGTATCTTCAAATCCTAATTTATAGCTCAGGAAGGTAGGAAAAAGTTCCCTGCAAGATGGTGCTGTAGACATGACCTAGAAATGTAGGAACACGCCCAAATTTCAGTTAAACAACTGTCAGTTCATTTCTCAGTCAATTTTGAGGTAGTTTCACATTTGTTATATGTTGAAGGATTATATATTGTATATCTCTTTGATGAGAGAAGGGGAGGGGAACCTCTTTTGAAGAGGGCTTCTATTGAAAACTGATTTATTTTGAAGATCTGGAATAACGTAATGCTGGAGACATGTGTTCACTTGATATGTGAGATTCATCATGGTTGATTCCTTCAGTATGTTCTTCATATTGTTACATTCATATTGTCTATATCTTCCTTTATCAACCGAGTTAAAATTTGTTTGGAATTCATTTTGCATGCTCCTTACACACGGTTGATATGTGTTGTGTTTCAATGATGACTAGTCAAAATTCGCTAACGATTAGTGCTCTGCACCTAGTTATTAGCCTCCAGTTTTTTTCCTCTAAAGTTGTAGTGAAAATTCATCCTTGTTAGATGCTTTCATTGTGATGGTCTTTTCCTTTTCTTTTCTGCTACCATATCTTGATTATCGATTGTTGAAAGATAGACTTACCTTTCCTCATTTCCCTCAAGTAACACAATCACTGCTATTACCCCTTTTCTTTGGTTTTCACTTGACTCCATCACCCAATAGGACTTTTCAAATCTATGCAACCGCCAACCTTATCAAAATATCTTGTGTTATAAGAAATCTAGCCTTCTTACTGTGATTAATGAATATTATTTGATTAAAGAACCTTTGGCTATTGAGAGAGCCCTCTCTGAGTGTATTAGGTCAAAAACACACTTTAAACTAGGTTTTAGGTTACCTCGGGGATTGGCTTGCAACAACCCAAGTCAAGTTCCAAGCAATGATTTATTATCTCATTAAAAATGTGCTAAGGCTTATCTCTATAACAACCTAGAGTTAACTCTTGCGACAACAGTAGGATTACTTCAAAGACATACTTAGATGAATTTCTTGGCGATTCCATTAAGGGTATAATCCCTTCTTATTATACACATCTTGATGAGCCTTGTATAACAAGATCATCTTGTGACTCCACCAAACCCAAAACCTATATGAACTCGTAGAATACGATATCCTAGTAGTCCTCCTATCTCCGAAATGGATCCTTAACCATTGGTTTATAATGTTTTTAAACCTTTAGATATGATTGGGATTCGAGGTTATCCCCATGATATGCCTAAGGATTTTGATAGGTAGTTTCCTAAGTTCTCCGACAATAATAAATTCTTCACTAAAGACCATTTATCCTCATTCCATGATACCCTTGAAACCCATGTTATCCAGCACCAACATGATGATGTCATCATGGGACTTTTTTCCTCATCATTGTTGGGTGATGCTAGGTCCTGGTATAAAAACATCCTTCATAAAAGTATTAAAACTTGGAAATCCCTTAGATATTACTTCATAAAGAGATGGGAAATTAAAAAGGATGGTAGATTACTTTTGACCCATTTTAATCAAGTTAAAATAAAAGAAGTAGAATATATTGATGAGTTTAATACAAGGTTTAACACGTTGATTAAGGAATTCCCTAAAAACCTTAGGCCAAGGAATAAAGGCATCCTCTTACAATATGTCTATACCTTTGAAGGAAAATTGGGTCTCGTCTTAAGAGACAAATCCCCAAATACATTTGGGGGAGCTCAAGAATGGGAATATGAGATATAAAATAACCCTTTTGCTTCCAAGATTAAAATTTTCCCTGATAAAACTATTGATAAAATATGAATATAATTAAATCAAGGATGAACTAGATAACCATCCAAGTAAGGCAGTCTCCAGAGGCTCTTATGAAAAAAGTTGATGTGCCTTAGAAAGACCAATAATGTGATCTTTACAAACAAGAATAAAGTAAAATTAACACTCTAGACCATATGAATTGGGTTAAATAAGAATATTCCATACATATTATGCCTTTGTAGACAACCTTTACCATTACCAAAGAATAATGTGAGTTGAAGAATGTTGAGGTTGCTATCATATATAAATTGGAAATTTTGAATGTTATTGATGAGGAATCTAGGAATAAACTTAGAGTTGATTCAATGAATGGTTTACAACCTAGACCTTCCAATGTGAATGCTACTCTTTCAACCTTACACAAAAATAATAGGAACCTGGAATTGAATGTTTAATTGACTAATATTAATGTCTCCATCCCTATTATTGAAATCAACAATTTCCCTTCACAAAGGGCTAATATTAGAGAGTTTTTTTATCTTCAATACTAACCTAAGGACCCTCCCATAATCCTCCATGTCATGAATTATGACAAGAAGAATGGAGGGCATGCGCCTTTCTTTATTACCCTTGTTGATAAACAATATCCTCCTTCATAATTGTATGTTTGATTTTGGGGATTCAACTAATGTTATTTCTTTGAAGATTATGAATTATCTTGGTTTAAATATTATGATACCTTATAGGAATGTATGTGGTATTGATTCAAGGGCCAACCCTGTTTTTGGTCTCATTAAGGACCTCAAGGTTAATCGTTCCACTTACCCAGATATATCTCTCTTGATGGATGTCATCGTAATTGATCTGTGTGACGCTTGGGGCATGTTATTTTCTAGGAAGTGGGTTGTAAACTTAGGTGACAATCTTCATATGGATCTATCCTTTTCTAGAATCCCAAATCTTGATGGAGATTTTGTTACCATTTATAGAGAACTTGTTGTAAGGTACCAAGTTGAGGATCCTCAAAATATTGTGAATGAGATAATGTATTTAGATGAAATGGTTGGTAACTTTTTCAAGGAAATAATGATTTTTGGAATTTAGAATTTGATGGTGATCCCTCTATTTTGGGATCTGGTGTCAGGATTGTCCTTATATATTCTTCACATAATTCCACCCTCTTTTCCTATAAGATTGAATTCAAGTGTATGAATAATATTGTCGAATATGAAGCCTTAATTATAGGATTGGATTTGGCCCTTGATAGGAAGATTGAGTTATTTTGAGTTAGAGGGTATTCTGACTTGGTTGTCTCTCAAGTCAAGAAGTTTGTGGATAAGAATGAAAGTTTGAGAATATATAGGAACAAAATCTAGGACACTTTATAACTCTTTAATCCATGTTCAATTCAAGTTGTCCCAAGAGGAAAAAAATACGTCGTTGATGTTTTAGTCGTGTCTTCAACCACTTTACAACCTTGCGAGGAAATGCTTCATGTTCAATGCAATATGGAAGTAATTTTTAGATCACCTGTACCTAATAATATTGAATATTGGAAAGTTTACAATGATGATTCTCAAATTATTCATTTCTTACATAGCATGAAGGAATTTTCAGATAACCAAGTCAATTTCCTAGTTGAATCCATGATCTTAAGAGTTGAAGACTTGCCAAATGACACTCTTCACAATATAGTTTCTAATTTATAAATGATGTTTGATAGACATGATATAGATAAGGGAAAAAATGTTGTTGATCAATATAATGAAGCCTTTAAATTTAATATTGGTTCACAAAATAATCCTAGAATGGTCAAAATAAGTAAAGGAACCACTCTCACTGAAAGGGAAAGCGTAATAAGCCTTATCCATTAATATAAAGATTTTTTTCTTGGTCATATGATGATTTAAAGGATTATAAGGGATTTATTATCCAACACATTATTCCTATTAAGGAAGGAGATAAACCATTTAGAAAAAAGCAATGACACATTAACCCTAAACTGATGCCTTTGATCCAAAAAGAACTCCAAAATATGGTTGATGCAAATATTATAGTTCCTATTAGATATTTTTCTTGGATGGGTAATTTGGTAGTGGTCTGGAAGAAGAATGGAGACATTCGTTTGTGTGTATAATTTATGAACCCTCATAATTTATCTCTTAAAGACAATTATCCTCGCCCATACATGGAACACTTGCTACAAAGGGTCACTAGTGAAGGAATGATGTCTATTTTAGATGGATTCTCAGGGTACAACCAATCTTTAGTCAAAGAAGAGGATCAACTTAACATTTCCTTCACCATCCCATGGGAAACTTTCATGTACTTGAGAATTCCCTTTGGCCTTATGAATTCTAGATCCAATTTTCAAAGAGAGATGGACTTTTCAAAGAGACAAATATTTCAATATTATTTGACAGTTTTTTTTAAGGAGATGAATTCACATGTTTCTCACATTAGGAATTTTTTTGAATAAAGTAGGAAGTATGGTATCTCCCCAAACCCCAAGAAGTCATTTTTCAGTATTGATAAAGGAAATTTATTGGGTCATGTTATCTCTAAAGATGGAATCTTTGTTGACCAAACAAGAACTGAATACATAAGGAAGATTCCCCCAAAAAATAGTAAGAAGTATTTACAATCATTCTTTGGCAAGATATAGTAAGAAGTATTTACAATCATTCTTTGGCAAGATATAGTAAGAAGTATTTACAATCATTCTTTGGCAATATTAACTTTGTAAGGAGATTCATCCCAATTTTTTTTGAGAAAGTTAAAACCAATGGATGCCTTACTAAAACAATATGTCTTGTTCAAATAAGATGATAGTAGTATGAAATCCTTAGAAGATGTTAAAGAAGCAATTACTTTGGTACATGTCTTCGTTAAACCCGACTATTCCCAAGACATTATAATTTTTTCTTTATATTCTAAGGACACTATCGTTGGGGTGTTGTTACATAAACATAAATATGATTATGAACAAGCTATTCCCTTCAAGAGAAAGACCCTTAATTATGTTCAACTAAAGTATTCAATCACTAAGAAACAATCTTATGGCCTTGTAAGATCCTTAAAACATTTTAGAAGCTATGTTGGACATAAAAATATAAAAGCCTACGTGCCATATCCCATCGTTAAGGATGTTTTATCCCAACAAGATTTCCTTGGGACTAGAGGGAAATGGGTGTCATAGATACAATAATATGACTTGGATATTAAACCCACTAATATCATTAAGCGGAAAGGTTATCTAAGATGTTAATTGAGAGTAATTAAGAAGCCATAAGAATGGGTAAGAATAACCAATTTAATGTGGTATTAGCGAGTTAGAACGTCATGAATGGTATTATGATAATATGTATTACTTTAATAATCTCTCATATCCTGATCACTTGGTAGATCATACGAGAAGATATTGGAAGTTGAGAGCTATGAGGTATTTCTTAACCTAGGATGGTCTAGGATGGAAGAACCTTGATGGAGTAATCCTTAGGTTTGTAAACAAAGATGAAGTGGATAAGTTGATTAAGGAACTTCATTTAGGATATTGTGGTGGTCATTTTGTTTCCCATAACAGCACACACAATATTTTAATATTTGGTTAGTATTGGCCTACATTGGTCACTGATACTTGCCGATATGTTAGGTCCTGCAAACCTTGTCATTTTTTCTCAAGGAAACAATCATTGCCCGCTTTACCTTTGAAACCAGTCATTGTTGAAGCACATTTTCAACAGTTAGGTTTAAATTTCATTGGTGAATTTAAGTATAACCCCAACAATCGATATCATTGGGTTTTGACTGCTACAAACTATTTCACTAGGTGGGTATAATCCATCCTAACGAAAAAGGAAATTGAGGAAGTCATGATGAATTTCCTTGAAGATAGAATAATTTCACGGTCTTGTTCCCCTGCTAAGATGACTACTGAGAATGTTAAAGCCTTTATCTCTTTGTCCTTAGAATTTTTTTTCAAGTATGTACTTGTTCTATTTCACTCATCTAATTACTATCCCCAAGAAAATGGATTCGCAGAATCTAGCAACAACAATATAATGATTATTATCAAGAAGATTGTGGGTGAAAACAAGAAGGGTTGGGATACAAATATTAAGTATGTGTCATGGGAATATAATACCACAACTAATACTTCCACGGGAAAACCCCTCTTGAGTTAGTATATTGATTGGAAGCAAAGTTTCCCATCAACCTCCAAATTATTTTCCTCCAGTTTTCACAACAATTTGTGACTGATACAGAGGCATTACATGGAAGAATCAATCATCTTATAGAGCTAGATGAATACAAGAAATGTTCTTTATATCAAATGGAAAGAAATCAAGATAATATTATGGAACATTTTATCATAAAGCAATACAGATGAACTTTGAAGATGGTGACCTTGTACTGATGTGGGACAATAGAAAGGAAAATCCAAGTATGCATAATAAGTTTGATAGGTTATGGCTTGGTCCTTACCAAATTGAGAAGAATTATATGAATAACTCCTTTTATTTGATTACACCTAAGGGAAGGAGACTACCATTACCTATTAATGGATCCCTTCTTAAACCCTATTATACGAAAGGAAATTTACTTCTTAGTAGAGTAGGTTATCATTAGTTCATGGTGTGTGCCTACATTTGATTGCATATTTTCATTTGTTGATGTTACTTGTTTATTATTTCATACATACATGTTAGCTAAGAATATACATGTTATATAAAAAATGAAATATTGATGAAAATGAAAAGAATTGTTTCAACATTTTATTTTTCACTCTTCATATACTAGGGTGGATAACATCCCCCTACCTTTTAGTAATAATGGTTTTATGTTAGAATGTAGTGGGATTTTTAGAGTGATTTAGGTTGTAGGTCTTGGAGTCCCAGAGATGTTGAGGTTCTCATGTTCTATACAGTGATCACATGTCCCCATGTTAGAGACAAATGTTACACCCCCTCTCACCTAGGGGTAACTAGAGGATATCATGTCTCATGTTACAAAATGAATATAGTGATCCAAAATATGATCATCAACATTATCCATAGACAACAACGCCTCATATTCCTCCCCCTCATCATATCTCAACTCATTCAATTGATCAATATGGTTCATCCAATGATGGTGGTCCATCACACATGAGGTACTATAGTCATTTTTTTATATAAAATATCATATCTAATGCATTAGGAATTTAGGTGAGGATCGTGGTTCTTGAAATTTATGTTTTTTCCCTATTTCACCTTGGTGGCCATCTTATGTGCCCTAGTCCAGTGTTGTCACTCTTGGGGAAAAGGGGTACTATTGGGAATCCTTGATAGGGGTAGCATACCATTACCTTTTCATACTTAACACTTTCTATATATGATCCTTCCATTGTCCTACCTTATGGAAATGGTTGTTACATGTACACCAAAAAGGTTATGTTCGTTCATCCTCTTATGAGAAGAAGGGATAGAATATCAAGGTTGATGAAACTGGTAAAAAGAATAAAAAAGAGCATGTCATAATAGAAATAATAATGGGATACAAATGAAAAAATAAAAATCCAAAGGTCAAATTGAGCTCTATCCCCTTTCTATGAGGTGATCACTCATAATCCTAATGCATTGAATTCATATAAAATTAAAAAGGACTTCATCTGAGTAAAACGAATAATAAATGCATGAACTGAACAAGGGGGCTTACTAAGCAATAAAACAATATCAAAAGGAAATGATATATTTGGAACATAAATATTTACAAGGAAATGGTATGTCAAGCCCCAAGCACTCCCTCCACAAAGGTGTTCGTGGAGATGAACCCACATGTGTCCCTGCATGTCACCATGCCCATGAAGTAAACCCCACACCATTTCTTTCACATATACTTATTCTTTGAAGGGTTTCTTGAGAAATACTCCGATACTTAGGTACTAGCACACCTAATAGGGTCTTATTATGATCCTCCTATACCTAAACATAACAAATTTCATAAGGTCTTGAGCTAGTGTGAATGTTGAAGAAGATACCTAAATGAATTTCTTATGTGGCCTTTTCAGTAAGTTGCGACTTAGTTTGTATGGTTATAGTTACTATTGTATCTTGTAATGGTTGGTCTTACTTGATTCTATGAACCTTCCTTGATGATGATGCACCCTTGACATGGTCCTTTGGAGGTAAACTTCATGCTTATACATAGGATGGTGTGCACTATATAGATTATGTTATGCATTTAATGGTGAGCGTTAGATCCCTTGATGACTTAGCCTCCCCTTGGACACCTTTCAACACATCCTAGACCTTGGATGTTGGACTGATGAGATTAGACTTTGCAGATATATCGTAATGGGCCATCAAAGAGCAGGAATCCCACAAGTTAGATAGTGCATGCCCTGAGTTTATTAGGGTTTGATTGGATGACTTTTCACTTAAATATTATTGTACACTCCTTATGAGGGATGATGAAGCCTTCTTCATGCAGGAAGTTGACACTTTAACCTTGGACATTAGGTACATTGAGGATGATTTCATACTTTATGCAACATGACCTTACACTAGACCAACCTAGTATTGGTCATAATGAGTTGACATTTGATGACGATGATATGTGACCTTTGTATAAAGGTATGTAACCCTTAATGATGCTTTTCACCTTTTGGATGAGATGCGGCCTTTGGAGGTTTTACAAACTAGATTATATGCAGTGTGCCCTACATTTTTTCATGAGATGTGACCACTCTAATGTGCTTAAAGTGTGATGATTTATTTGTATGTGGCCATCATGGGATGATCTTGATGTAAAAGTGTTGGTTAAAGGTTACCCAGATCCCCTCAGGTGGATGGTCATGGCATGTCCTTTTAGTCCCCATTCTCAATGTGCTTGGTTTTATTGCTCCACCTAACCACCCCTTTGGGGGTGGTAACCCCCTATAATGTCAAACAGTTATATCTTAGGTAGGTATGCGGGCATTTTGAGGTGGATATATTAGGATACATGATTTATAGGGCCCTATCTATTCACTTAATTATTTTTCTATAAAAAAAAAGGTGATTGCACTTTGTAAGGGTTGTCACACCCATGGTTTAGCACACCTTACCCACATGGACCTTGTCTTTCTTATGTATGTACCATACTTTGGCCTTGGGATATTATTTTTCACATGATTATTTAGTTTCACATTTTTTGAAGCGTATCATGGATTTTGAAGCATTGGTCACCCTTTCTAAGGCAAGGACGGGCTATTTTCATCCACATGGACATCCTATACACTCACAATGTGTTAGAAGCTAAAATTTCCCCCTCCTTTGTGACCCTTTTAAAGTGTTTTTTTCTCATTAAAGGGGCCCAACTTCATTTGGGAGAAATTCATGAGGATGTTGGGGATTTTTGGAGAATAACTTAATCATGTGGAGGTCACTTATGTGACTTGGAACTTGATGGAGATGACTTAGCACTTAAATTTTGATGTGGATGCACTTTATGATCACCTTTTGATGACTTGTTGAGCAACTTGGAAAAATCCATCCACTTTTGGGGTTTTATTTTGGCTTGGGGTGAGGTTGTCCCCTCCCAAGAAGGTGGAAATTGGAGTTTGAGTGGCCAAGGATTATTCCTTGCCACATTTTGAGGCCCCCCATGTTACTTGCAAGTGGAACATTCTACCTTAAATTCCAAATTGTCCCTCTTAGAATCTTGATGTCATTTTTGTTCTTGGGGGTTATATGGTCCATTTTTTCACTTGGAGGGTCACTCCCATACTTCATGGAGGTGCCTTGACCTTAGGTATGGACATGGTAAATATTTTGAGACATATTTCAAGGATTTATGGACATTATTTGAGCATTTGTGGAGCTAATGTTTTTGAAGCCACCCCTTCTATGAGGGTTTTAAACATGTAAAGAATCATTTAATTGTACCTTTGACTTAGTCTCTGATTTATATGGATGAAAAGTCATTTATTTTATTTCCTAGCCTAATTTTTAGGAATAAAAAGTGGAGAGGAGTTGAGAGTCTCATCTATAAATATAGACACTCACCTCACTCATTTTGTTGTGAATTGTTGGATATTATTCTTGGAGCCATTTAACAGAAGATATTTACTTGGTGTTTTCTTGGTTTCAATTCTTGGAGCTCTATATTTCCCAGTTATTCTTCATGGAAATTTTAAAGACTATTGTGATTATTCAATATTCTACATAAAATAACAAGATCAATCCATTGAGGAGTTGTAAACTTCTTGGAGGGAGGATGTCTAGGGTTTGTATATATCTTCCTTCTTCCCTAAAACGATTTGCTAAGTGCTTCTCTCTTGTCTTGATTGGTTATATTCTCATTGGCAAGGGTTTCAATTATTCATTTCAAGTATTTTGTTGATCTTGTTGGGGAATGATATTGCCTTGGGGAAACCCTTATTGTAGGGAATTGATTGATCCGAAATCGGATCCAGAAGCCTGATAGGGCTTGAAAAATGCTCAAAAATGAAAGTGCTCGGAATGTGACGAAACCTATGCCATTGCGTCTGTCTCGTCTTCCTGATTCTGGTGGTATATTTACTTCGTCAAACGGAGTCCGTATGGAGAAGATATCGTGTTCTGTCCGAAAAGTCAAACAGGAAAAACAAGGGATGACTGTACAGTTCGTACAGTCCACGTGTCATGTTCGT
>SNQJ01S0016409.1:73835-91320 GCA_010110895.2 Picea sitchensis | reverse complement strand
CACCGGGGTACTAAATAGGCTCGTTGGTAGTGAAGAAATATCTATGATATCTGTAAGGTTGTCCTATTTCGACCAGGGATTCCCTGAATAAATCATTAAAATTACTTTTCCTTGAAGTGAACAAAATCGACCGAAGTATGATAGTTCAGTTAAAGTTTTTTTTATTATCTTAAGCAAATCTAGAATCAGTTTCAGAAAAAGGAAACTTATTAATAACCTAACTTGAGATGAGTAATTGATTGTGTTTTGAAAGTTTTCTGAGACATGGCTGAAGTTTGATTTTTCTTTGTATAATTTTCCCAAATTTGTTCCCCAGGAACACAACAATGACTCCATTTACCTAATGAAGGCACTTAGTCTACTGTTATTCCACGCCTTGTAGGGAGATGCGATCCCCAGATGGAGCCCATGTTGAAACATATATATTTCTAAACTTTTGGACTTTAAATAAATTTCATTCCTGGTTAAATAAGAATAAGACTTGCATGATATATGTCGTTGATGAAGTCTTCCATATAAATGAATGATCCTAAATATCTTTGGATTTGTGGAGCTGCCAAATGGTTAAAGAGATAAGTCACTAGAGGCCACTTCAGAGCTTCACGCTTCAGACATTTCAACAAGTCATAACTTTAAAAAGCTTGAAACCCAAATATATCCGTTATCACTTTTTCACCAACTTTTGAAATACATGAGTCATGGTACACATGCATGTTTTAAATCTTCCCTGAGTCAACACGTGGCACATTTATCCCATATTTTCATCTAAAGATTCACATGATTCTAATTAACACTTGGCAACCCCTAGCCTCGACACATCATCTAAAATGATGTCATCTTCGACACATCACTACGGGTAATAGCCTTTCAGGAATATAACAAGGAACTAACTTTCAATTCCATGAAGCGGTAAAATCCTGTAATATCAAATCTTAATTAATTAAGTTAATCTCGGTTAAAGACGGTTAATAAGTTTATACTTTGTAAGTTAGGACGTTTATCATCCCTCACATCTTGAAATATCCGAAGTCCAAACTTCTGAAACATTTCAAACTTAAAAGGGGTTAATTAAAACTAAAAATGATTATCCGATAATTAATCATTTCACAGTTTCGGGTTTCGAGGATTCTATCTCGAGCTACTCATTAAAATCCCGAAGCCCAAATACCTGAAAACGTTTAATGTTAAACACGATTAATTAATATCTTAAACAAGATTATCTCATAATTAATTTCTCATGAGTTCGCGATTCGAGAATTTTCAAACCTGTTTCATCCAAGTTCCCAATCACGATCCACCAATATTTATGGCATTAATCACGAATAAATGGAAATGATTTCAATATAGATTGAAGATCATTCCCAGGATTTATTTATTAAGGTAGATGATTTTTTCGTTAGTAAAAGTATTCATAAATCAATACGCTTAAGGTGAATAAGAATATTGTATTTTGAATTATATTTTCATTCTCGTAGAATAACAAGTTTTAAGCCAGCTGAATAAGATCACACATTCTCTCGTAACAGGTAACACAGTTCTGATTTCATTAATATCATGGCACCGCGGAAAATGGCTAAAGAATATGGTGAGAGCGTAGATCCAAACACATATGTTCTCTTAGACACCTCACTGAGAGCCATAGATACTGTGAAATCCTGGACACAGGTGTTTGATATTCTATAGCACGAGCTGATAAATTGCCCAGAGGATTCAGGTGACGAAGTAACTGAAACCCATGCGACTAAACTAAGGGATATAGACAATTTAGAGATACAAAATATAGTTTCATGGATGAGGCTCATGCCGTATAACAACATGATAGGTTGGGCCTTAGAGAACGTCAGCATTTCAACCAGGAGCATTTGCAATTCATAGAAGGTTTTTATTAGGTCTTTTTGACCAGAGCATATTAAAGTAATGTATAAATTATCCCTCGTTTTTAAATATAGTTACAATGTTGAATTCATAATGGAGTTTGACCAACAGGAGTGCACACAGTATGGGAAAAAATAAACTAATTTAATCAAGAAATGGTGGGGGCATCCTGAGAAATTCAGAGCCAACACTCACGGGATATATTCCACAACAACATTAGACACCCATATGATTTATGTTTCTATGATGCTATGTAGGATATTTGGGAAAAAAGACTCCTCTAATTTCCTGCTGGCATGGGTACCAATTATGAATGAAGTGGCCGAGGGCTATTCTTTCAACTGGGCCAAGATGTTATCAGACAACCTAGCCAAAGAAATCATAGGGTACCAATTGGAAAAGTCCAAAGGGAAACCTTATCCTTTATACATGTTGGCATACATCAGGGATTCCATTTTTTTTATCACTCATTTTCCTCTGATGAGCTGGAGTTGGAACTCGACCAATGTCAAGCCTATCCATTTATATCACTCCAAGTTGTTGGAGGACAAATCCAGACATTTCTTCTATGAAATATTCCATTATATAGTGGTTCCAATTCATATCTCCTTGTACGGTTTCCCACCTCCCAAAAGTTTAGACAGAATCATGGCTAACTTGGGAAAAGTATCAGACTAGAATATTAAGGAAAACGTTTCCTATATCAAGGTTTTTGGGTGCTTGGTTCCCCCCCATGATCTCCCAAAATTTTTACCAGATCGACTGGTATGCCAAGAGGTGGATTATTAGGCCATGACATGGGACATTAGTAAAGAATTTAAAGAAGCCCAGAAAAAGGTATGGCCAAACTTCCCTCTTTAGGTTGGGATGTTTTTATTGCAAGATTTCTACCATTTGAAAGTATAGGTTGCGGCTCTAGAAGATGTCAAGTTAGTTGATATTGAGTTTAAATGCCACGATCCCCATAAGATCATGGAAGATCATCTATCTCAATACAATTTAAGGAAGTATGTGCACGATATTTGCCCTCAGGATGAAGTATTTAGGGGAGTCAGGTCATACGAGGAAGTATCGAGCATAGTCCAAACACAATCTCCCAGTCAATTATTTAGTTTCTATAATTTTTAGAAGCATAGAAATAATATTTTTCCAAATGTATTATAGGGGGAGCCAATAGCACATTCGTATACACAGGAAGCTATGCCTTAGGGATTAGAGGCAAGAATTTCTGACCAACAGAGTAATGAGGAAAATCTAAAGAATACCGAGGTCTCAATGCAAGGAGTGGAGACTTCATTACCAAACCCACCAGGCACTCAAATAAAATCTTAGCTTGAATATTTTCAAAAAAAGGGAAAGGATACATCATTGTCTACACCAGATAAACTGGCTACCAACACAACAAAAAAAAATCCATCCACAGAGATAGGTAGCCCCATTATGTCATTAACACCTTTACGTTCAATTCAAGGAAATCCCAATGCCAATGTCATATTTATAGAGGAACTTACTCCGATTTCAGCCGAAGAAATGCCTCCTTCAGACTTATTTTTCAGTAAGAAAAGAACAACCATAGTTACAAGAGAAACGCATCAAAAATATGGTACAAAATTAAAAAGGAATGGAATGTTGTATGATGGACATGGTGCCTTTGCCACGTCCGATCAGTGTTCAGTAGAAAATCTAGCAAATCAGTTGAAACAAAAATATATGTTAGTAAGGTTGTTGCAAGACCAGATGATGACCATGGAAAGGGATGTACGAAATAAGATGAATAAAGAGTTTGAACAAGTCATAGCCAATGTCAGACATTAGATCCAACAATGGAAAGCTAACCTCGATGAGCTCCATCAAAACTCATAGGCCAAGAGAGGGTTGGTCACTCAACATGAAGAAATAGTCAATAAACTACAAGCCAAGATAGAATTGGTTGAAGGTACAACAGTAGATATGGCATTTTTCAAAGATCAAGCACTGGAAGTACATGAGAAGTTGGAATCAGCCCAACAAGATATTTTTACAAAAGTGGAAGCCATTCAAAATTGTTATCGAGTGGTAGACCTTTCCCATAATAAAATTTACATTAAAGAAAGGGAAGCCCATGCATCTGGGGCTAAGTTTCAGGAGGCTATCTTTATAGTACCAAAATATGATGTATCGGTAGCTCCTCGACTGTCTCTATCTAAGAAAACCAAAGGTGACATAATTTTGAAGACATGGGAATCAAATATTGCCGAAAGAAAAGGATTGTCTAGAGAGGTACATGAAGCTTCTCTAGAACCAATATCTTGACTAGAAAAATGGCTACTTGATGTTGAAGGAAATAATATCTCCAAATCCCTAGGGAATATTGGCTTAGCAAGGAACCAATGTAACTCTAGGACAAGAAAATAAGAGTCCATGGTGATCATCCAACAAATGAACCAAATTGATCTTATCCAAATAAACAAATGGATAGTAAGTACAAGCATGCAATTATAGGCCACATATTTGGGATAAAAGAAGATATAGGAAAGGTTGCCTTGGATAGAAAAGAAGTTATACATTTTTGAAGCAGATGAGGCAAATTCACCTTCTGGGTTGGTGGTACATTTAGTGAGCAAATGCATCTAATGTGTTGAATACGGGAAACCTAACACATCTGGAAACAAGTGAAAAACATGTGCATGCGACTCATACAGGTCAGGATGAGATGACAGTTTTTTCCAAGCTAAAGGATGAGGATAAGAAATGCCTCTGCCAGCAGACAAAGAGATAGAGGAGAGGGCCAACGAGAGTTTTCAGTTTTAAATATTGTAAAATTTACTATTTTTGGAATTATGAGAAGTCCAACCATTTTGAGTTGAAATGATTTTGTATAAATACATAGATTAAAGACTTATTTCAGGCTGCTTCTTACCGATTGTAATTTAGAAAAGCATCCTTATAGAGTATTAATACAAGTGAAGAGATATATTCCAGGTTTTGTTAAATATGGGTTATGTGTTTCTTTTGTTTTCCATTTCTCAACAGTCCTTTATGTATTCCTTGATAAATGTTTGGTTACAATTTACTACTGTAATCACAAGGTCTCAATATTTTATTAAGTAAGCAGTTTTTCCTCTTCATTTACTTTGAGTAAATCAAGACCTACTTGTTGTGTAGATTACTGCATTTTGGGCATTATTCAAGGTTACACTATCTTCTTTCCTCTACTGCAAACAAGGTAGGAATCTTTCGTAATTGATGCCTTGCTCTGTTTTACAGTTTTGTATTTTCATCTCATACTATTCAATATTGCAATTTCAGCTCAGATACAAAATACGGCCTATGTGTTGTCAAACTGTTAATTTCATTTAAGGATTTTTTCTCATAAAACGAAGGTAGAAAAAACACTTTAAAACAAACTCTCTTAAAAAATTATTCTGATGCCCTGTTTTTAGATATTTCACCATAGCGTAGGCTTCGTTTTCCAGTATATTGTATCTTAATTTGGCGTCTCTGAGACTCTTACTGAAAAAGGTAATCGACTGCTCAAAACCTTCTTCATTCTTTTGGAGAAGTATTGTTGTGATAGTATGTTCCGATGCAAAAGAAAAGATCTGGAATTCCTTAGTATAGTGAGGACTAGCTAATATTGGAGCTTCGCTTCTAGATTTATTAACTTGCTTGAATGATGCTTTAGCTTCATAATTCCATTTGATTTCATTGTCTTTCTTCAACATATCTATGATTAATTTGACAATTTCAGCAAAGTTAGGGATAAACCTTCTCAAAAAAATTATTTTACCTAAAAAAGACTAGATTTTTATTTTATTTTTAGGAATGTTTATTGTGTCAATAGCCTCGATTCTCTTGGGATCAACCTTTATTCCATATTTCGAAACCATATGACCTAGAAGTATTCCTTATTGCATAGCAAAATGAGACTTTTTAGGGTTTAGAGACAAACCAAATTTTTGAGATTTCTCAAAAGTTTGTTTGAGATGAAACAAATGTTCTGCATCAGAATTCGAGAAGACTGTTAGATCATCTAAGTAAATAACGAAAAACTTATCTCTCTCACTAATGAAAGCTATATCCGTTTCTCTTTGGAAGGTGGCCCCTAAATTTATCAAACCAAATGACATTTTATCATACATGAAATTTTCCCATGGAGTAGTGAATGAAGTTTTTTCTTTATCATCTTCGTGGACAACAATTTGGTTATAACCTAAGAAGCCATCGATCATTGACATTTTGTTTTCTCCAACTAATTTTTCCAGGACATTATCCATTTTTGGCAGTGGGTAGTTATCTTTCAAGGATGACCAGTTTAAATTTATGAAATCCACACAAAGCCTAATTTCTCCACTTTTCTTTCTGACGGGTACCAGATTTGCTACTCATTCAGAATACCTAAGTGGGACAATAATATTTGCATTGAGAATATTCTTGAATTCTCTTTCTATTACAGGTAAGAGGATAGGGTTTATCTATCTCAACTTTTGTCTAAAAGGTTTGATACCCTATTTCAAAGGAATATTATGTTCAAGCACAGAGGTATCATAAGTTTTTAAATCATCATAGGAACATGCAAATACGTCTTTGTATTGTTTAATAAATTTTACATATTTGTTTTTCTCTTGAACTGAAAGGTATTTAGATAACNATGTCACAGTCCTCAACCTCCTTGGGTTGAGTTCATAGGGTAGATTTCAAGGGTATGTCATCTTTGTCAAACAACCTCTCTAAGGGTATCAGTCCTCTATGGATTTGATTGTTCTTAAGTAGAAGCATTCAATGATTCATGATCTTATCTTGGAACTTTTTAGGCTCTTCACCTTGTTGCATGATCCTTATAGGATCGTTCTGGTTCTCTTGATCTATATGAGTCTCAAAGAATTCATCGACCATTTCTAGAAAAATTTTAATCTGCTCGTCATCTTCAAAGATCCTGCCAGTGTTTCACATTATTTGGGATTGAAGATTTTTGCCTCATTTCTATATGATAATTTAGTTTTAGGATAGTAGGAAGCATAAAATTCGTAGTAGCTTTGGCCAAGGAGTTTGCCTGTTGATTTTCCATTCTGGGAATGTTATGAATGTTAAATGACGAGAAGAAATTCTCAATCAGATCCCAGGCACAATTTTTATATGATCTTAGCCTTGGATGTTTTTTTTGATATTGTTGCATTATTTATTTTACAATAAGTTCTGCATCACCATAAACTATTAGATTTTCAATTTTTTGTTTCTTGGCAACCTCCAATCCGAAGACCAGAGCTTCGTACTCAAAGACATTATTAGTATAATCGATTTCCCACTGTAACCTGTATGAAAAGGGAATGACATATTCACATCCAGGTGCAACAAATAACACTCCTACCCCTGCCCTTTCGCAGGACGGAGCGCCATCAAAAAACATTTTCCATACTCCTTCTCTGTTATTTACACTTTTCTGTGTTTTTTCTATTTTTTTGTTTTCCTCTTCTATACAGTCATCAAAATCAGTGTCTAATGATAAAATACAATTTCCTAGATCCTGATCGACAGCATAGACTAGATAGTTGTTTGGGTTTTGAGGGTCACTTACAGTATATGCCAGTGTAGTCTCTTTGTATAGTCGAGTAAATTGTTCACAAAAATCGGGATCACAGTGTATTTCATGTCCAGTTGAAGTGATCCACCAATTTTTGTGCCCCAAGACCTAGATAAAAGCATGCCATACTTGACAGGGACATCAACAATGACTAAATCCATAAGAATACTCTTTACAAGAATCTATGCAATATTCACTACCAGATCTTTGATCATGCCCAAACACTTAACCTTTCTGGAATCAAAAGAATATAAGTCTCGATAAGGTCTAATGATTTCAAGGCCCAAATTTTCCATGATAACTTTAGGCATTAAGTTGTGAGAGGACCCAAAATATAAAATGCAATTATGAAGTAAATGATCATGCATAGTTAAGGTAATATAAAATGGAGCTACATAATCCTTAGCATTTTCAATGTGCAGACCAAACATAATCGTAGGCTTTTCATATTGTAAATTTATTACATCTGCATAACATTATGCATCAGAAAAATTAATCATTTTAGCAGTTTTTTTTTTATAAATTGGATTCTTAGCGAGCTCAACCAGAGGCATGGGGATTTTAATTTTATTTATTTCATTTTCTAAACTAAAACCTTCAGTTTCTTTTTCGATTTCTCTAGTTGTAGCTTGTGCTTCATTATTATCTGTTTTCTTGGTTTGTGTTGTTGGAGTTACTTCACACACACCTAGGATTTATTTTTCCTAAGTTTATTCCTTGTTTATTATTCATAATTATTCATTATCCAGTCTCCTATTTTAGGGGAGAATATTCCACCTGGAGAATATTCTCTTTCAGTTGACACTTCAGTTTGACTAGTTGAGTTGAGTTTAGATGTTGCATTGGGATCATCACCATGCAACATTGGGATCATCACCATGAAACATTGGGATAATCACCATCATAATTCGACCTTGCCTTGGTATCATCACCATAGTGGTGCATTAGCCTTGATTCCCTAAGTTAACTCCTCACTACTCTATGTTCAGTCAGTTAACCGAAGACTAGTGGACTAGTTAACTCAACTAGGTGGTAGTTCACTCCCATAACTGCTTGAGATACTAGAATACATGGAACTTCACTCCTGTAATTTCTAGTGTGTGTAAATATCACTCTAGACCACCACTATGGCACATTGTTTCACCTCAATTCAAAATCATTGAGATATATAGAGTATATCATGTGTAAAGTATTCATTATTCATAACGGTTAATTAGAATTCTTCCATTATTTCTCTCCTTCTTATTCTTTCTCCAATTTTTTCTGCAAATGTGTGTATTATTGTTTAGATAGATCTATTTTGTGCAGTTTCAACACATTTACATGGTATCAGTGATGACGGACTGCTAAGAAAAAGATACACCAAAATTGTTTGCAAGTACAAAAGATTGAAGACAGCGGAAAGATGGAATTCCAAAAAGAATTCATTCTTACACCTTACAACTATTTTGCATGGAAGGAGAAAATAGACATACATATCTAATCCAAAGGGTTGTACAGGTTAACCATGAATACATATATAGAGCTGACATCAGCCATAGAAAAATCCAAGTACTTAAATCGCATGGATGAGGCACTCAGAACAATTTGCAGTCTTATTTATCCTGATCTCCTTTTTGACATATCTTCCTGTACGACTCCCAATGAAGCCTAGGAAATATTTGAAGGGATCTTTGGAAAATAGGATGAAATGAGGGGACACATTCTATAGGTGGAGCTACTCACATTGGATCCAAAAAGATTCGAAAATATCCAAGATTGCTTTACAAAATTCAATGATTTACTGTCGCAGCTCAAACCTTGTGGGGTTGATAAATCAATGAAGGAGAAACAAATGGTTCTCACCATTCTCTCCAATATTGGTCCTGAATTATTTGTATTTGTATCTACATTCCATACTATCATATTCACCTCTGGAGCCACTTGGAAGATGCCTTCTCTTGAGTAATTTATCGAATCCTTGACACAAGAGAAAACCAATCTCATCAACATGGGCACAATCAAAGGCCCAAGGGTGCATGCACTCACTGTGCATGATGGCAGCCACAAATATAAGAAATATAAAGATAAAGATAAGAAAAAATATTATGCACATACGAAGAAGGAAGGGTACACAAAACCCTTCACCGATGCCTTCAGATCCAAAGGAGAAAAGGGAAGAAAATGAGAGAAATGCACATATTGTCACAAAGGATTCCATTCAGAATCCACATGCATGCAAAAACAAATACATCAGATGTCTCAGATACATTACAAAAACAACCTTGGAGATCGCATCCCCGAGGGTGCAAATAAGAAGAAGCTAGAAGATCTGAATTCCAAGAAAGGCAATTCTAGCCATGCCTTGATTGCCATCAACTCCTCCCTCGATGCTTGGATCGTATATTCAGGAGCATCACATCACATGGCTACCTCAGAATAAGTATATTCTTCTTTGGATGCATGGAAAGGTCCTCCCATTCTAATGGGGGACAACTCTTCTGTCGAAGTCACCAGCAAAGGAAGGATTGAACTCACCAACAGAAGTTTTGAGAATGTGTTGGATGTTCCCAAGTTTTCTTTCAACCTTCTCTCTGTGTATCAGATGAAAAATTCTGGCACTGGAAAGAAAGTCATATTCACACCAAATTTCGTGGACATCTACGACATGTAAACCAGCTCCAGGGTTGCTACCAGTGAGGTAAATCATCAGTCTAGATTATATACATTTTCTGAATTCATTGAACCTGATTCTTCTTTACTGTGTACTCATGTTGATGAAAGTAGTAGCATATGGCATGAAAGGTTTGGACATTTGAATTTCAAATACATGCAACAACTTAGCAAACACAGATTAGTTGATGGTCTACCAGAAATCCATTTCTCAAGGGGAGTATGCGAGGGATGTGTTCTCGGGAAACACCCTCAAGAGAAATTCAACAAAGGAAAGTCTCAGTGAGCTTCCACACCTTTAGATCTGATCCACAGTGACCTTATGGGTCCTTTTCCACATCCATCCATCAGCAAAGCGAGGTTTGTTCTCATTTTTTTATGATTTCTCACATTTTACTTGGATCTACTTTCTCAGGTAAAAATCTGAGGTCTTTCAACACCTCAGAGATTTCAAAGCCTTGGTTGAGACACAGTCCAGAAAGAAGATCAAATTCATCCAAGTTAATAACGGGGGAGAGTATGTAAATCATGAGATCCATAACCTTTACCAAGAGGTAGGG
This sequence comes from Picea sitchensis, assembly GCA_010110895.2. Taxonomy (NCBI): domain Eukaryota; kingdom Viridiplantae; phylum Streptophyta; class Pinopsida; order Pinales; family Pinaceae; genus Picea; species Picea sitchensis. Next base: position 80,673 of record SNQJ01S0016409.1, on the reverse strand, counting down.
ATTCAAATGCAACATTTAGTTCTCTATAATCCACAGAAAAATGGAGTTGCTGAGTGGAAAAAACCGATCTCTAAAGGAGATGGCATCTTGCATGTTGCATGCAAAGTCACTACCATAGAGACTATGGGCCAAAGCACTTAACTATGCAGCATACATCCAAAACAGATTTCCTCATAGATCTGTCAAGGATAAGACCCCCTACAAGGCTTGGAGTGGCCCACTTTCACATTTTTGGTTCGCGTGCATGGGCCCAGATTCACTCTGAAAAGAGGAAGGCACTTGATCCACATAGCACTAAATTCATTTTTGTTGGATACCCTAATGGTGTGAAGGGATATCGGTTTATTGATATTTCCTCGGACCAACTCATCATTGAGCATAGTGTCCAATTTGAGGAAAGTGTGTCGCATGTACCTCAACAACCGCATGCAGACACCTTCACTCTTCCACCTATTTGAGATGATGAGCATGCACATGTCAACTCTTCCTCAGACGAGAGTTCTGATTCAGAGGACTCAGAGGATTCAGAGTCAGAGTCAGAGTCAGTACAGTCATATGCAGAGTCAGAGCATCCAGATGCAGTTGTAGAGCCAGAGAAGTGGCCCATGTGGGCACATACTACTCTTCAAGATGCAGGGGATCTCATACGTGGTCCAGCCGATACTAGGAGGACTCGATTTAATTTCTAGGAGCCTTCTGTTGCAATCACTATCACTGAACCATTACCTTCCAGGCATCCTTTCTTGGTTCAGTCTTCATATCCACAGTATTATGGAGAGGCTACTGGAAATCCCTTCTGGGAATCTTTCATGCAGGAGGAGTACAACTCCCTCCTCGAGAACCAGACTTGGGATCTAGTTCCCCTTCCTTCTGGGAGGAAATTTATCAGATGAAGATGGGTCTATAGGACCAAGTGCGTAGCGGATGGAAAAATCAGGAGATACAAAGCCAGGCTTGTTGCCAAAGGCTTTCAACAGGTTCATGGTATTGACTATGATGAGACCTTCACTCCAGTAGCGAATATGGATTCCATTTGATTGGACCTTGCCATTGTGGTAACCAAGGGATGGGAATTCCATTAGATGGATGTTAAGAATGCATTTATTCATGGTGATCTCTATAAGGAGATCTACATGGAGAAGCCCCATGGATTTATGCAGGACTCATATTTGGTTTGTCAACTGAAGAAGTCACTTTAGGGCCTCAAGCAGGCTTTGAGGGTATGGTATGCCAAGATGGACTCCCACCTGTTGTCACAGAACTTTGTACATTGTAAATCAGACCTGAATGTATACATTCTCATGACATTTGATTCACTTCTACTTTTAGTTATGTATGTTGATTATTTGTTGATCATCGGTTCCTCGACTTCAGTGATTGTTGCAGTCAACAGGATTCTACATGACAGGTTTTTGATGATGGACATGGGTCTGCTACACCTTTTCCTTAGACTCGAGATGAGTCAGGATGCATCAAGCATCAAACTGTCTCAAGCCAAGTATGCACGAGATCGCCTTGAGAGATTTCACATGACAGACTGCAAGTCTACTTCAACTCCTTTCTTATCAGGAGTCAAACTTGAGGATGAAGGGGAGACTCCACTGGTTGACAACACACTATATAGACAACTAGTGGGGATCTTGTTGTATCTCACACACTCCATACCAGACCTGTCATATGAAATTGGCACAGTTTCCAGGTTCATGCAAGAGTCGCATGAGCTACATTGGAAAGCTGCAAAGTGTATCCTTCGATATGTACAGGGCACCATCACCTTTGGGATTCATTATGCAACAGACTCTACATTAGATCTCATTAGGTTTACTTATTCTGAATGGGTTGGTGATAGAATTGATTGCAATTCCACATCTGGTTACTCACTCAGTCTTGGTTCTTGGCCTATCTGTTGGTCGAGCAAGAATAAATATTCCATTTCTCTATCATTAGCCGAGGCAGATTATAGGGGTAGCTAACATAACCATTTAGGCTATGTGGCTACAACATTTTATCACTGATTTGGGCATTCAGTTTCATCAGTCGATCGTCATCTTGTGTGAAAACCAGAGCACTCTGAAGTTCTCCAGAGATCCAGTTCAGAGGCAGTGGAAGAAGCACATCGAGATCCACATGCACTACATCCGGGACTTAGTACATGAGGGGATAATCAACTTATAGTTTTGTCCTTCAGTAGAACAAACGACAAACATTTTCACCAAGACCTTCACTGAGAAGAAATTCCATTCTTTGTGAGGTCATATTGGAGTGAAGGACACAGTTTCCTAGCAACTATAGTTCTTATTTTTACATACATTATACCTTGAGGGGGGGGGGGTTTCCCATGAGGTTTTCCCTCTTTCCTCACTTTATTTTCAATGTATCTTTTGTACTTGGATACCTAACATGACCTCATTGTCGGGACCCAATCTTTATTTTCACCATAGTGATTTTCAGAGGGCGTGTTGGAGTTACTTCACACACACCTAGGATTTATTTTTCCTAAGGTTATTCCTTGTTTATTATTCATAATTATTCATTATCTAGTCTCCTATATTTTAGGGGAGAATATTCCACCTGGAGAATATTCCACCTGGAGAATATTCTCTTTCAGTTGACACTTTAGTTTGACTAGTTGAGTTGAGTTTAGATGTTGCATTGAGATCATCACCATCGTAATTCCCAGAGTTAACTCCTCACTACTCTATGTTCAGACAGTTAACTAAAGACTAGTTACCTAGTTAACTCAACTATGTGGCAGTTCACTCCCATAACTACCTGAGAGACTAGAATACATGGCAGTTCACTCTCGTAACTATTGGTGTGTGTCCAGATAACTCTATACCACCACTATGTTGCATTGGTTCACCTCAAGTCGAACTCATTGAGATATACAGAGTATATCATGTGTAAATTATTCATTATTCATAACGGTTAATGAGAATTCTTCCATTCTTTCTCTCCTTCTTCTTCTTTCTCCAATTCTCTCTGCAAATGTGTGTATTATTGTTTAGCTAGATCTATTTTTTTCATTTTCAACACATTTACATGTGTTGCTAGGGTTTCAAGAATTTTATTTTGGGCAACTTGTTTTTCAACTAGTGGTTTAGTAACCACCGCCTCATTCGCTTTGTTTCTTAATATAATCTTTTTTGATGGAACACTTGTACTATTTTTTTCTCTGGGCCTTAAATTATACTTATGTTGAATTTCTTCCATAATGGATTCAATGATTCCTTGATATGCAGACTCTCCTAGGTTATCTTTCATAATCCTGTCTAGTTAGATGAGTCTATTGGTCTTCATAACTAAGGTTTTTTATATCCTCTTCTAGCCCCTCATAATTATGCATATCATCTCCTATAAAAAAATTCCTTTTAAAAGGACCTTGTATTTTTTATATTCATTTTTTACTTGTCTTTGTTGGGTCTTGGGGTTAGGATTTCTCCTAAAATATTTTCAAGCAAATTGATCAGGTTTGGCTTGGTCTAGTTCCATTCTAGAAATTTTGTTTGACAAATATTTGATTATATTAGCCATGTCATCCATTTTTTCTTCGGTAGACCTCCCTGATCTGGAGGGCCCTACTTGTTCCCTGAAGCCTTTAGGTTCTTTAGTTCTTGTCTCAACCTTGGATTTTGGTTTACCAGATGCCATCATGTTTGATTCAATTTCTATAACATCGTATTGCATCCCTGTGAGAGTAGCCGGTCTTCCTTCTCTTAAAAGCAGAGCGAAGTCAGGTTCAAAAGCCCCTATGAAATTCACCTTCGGTGCAGGTTGAGAGGGTTTAAATTCTGTTGGAATATTATGATAAAGTTTGTTAAATCTCTGAGTAAATTATAGAACCGACTCAGAGTTCTTCTTTCTCAATGCCCCGAATTCAATCAAGTCGTAAATATGGTCTTTCATTTCTCTCCACTGTCTTAAAAAATCATTTTCTAAATCATCGTAAGACTGAAGGGATCCTACCGGGAGTCCTTGAAACCAGATTCTTACTTTCCCTTTGAACGTTTGAACTAAAATCTCGGAATAAACAACTTCATGCTCAATCCCTAATATATCAACAAATTGATCAAAAAAGGTGATATGCTCTGTGGCAGTTAAATCTCCTTCTCCCGTAAATTTTGGTAAGTTCTTCATATAATTTTTAGGTAAATCATGAAGGGTGGAGGCGAGGACCAAGCCGTATATGAAAGCTACTTTTGAAAAAATCCTAGTGGGTGGAGGTTGTCCTTGACCAACTCCCCCTCCACCACCACCTCCTCCAGCACCACCTCCAGCGACAGCCATTGAAAGTCTAGGGGATGAACTTCGGGAATTAAAAAGAGGGTTTTCAAAAACTTCTACAGACTGAAGTGGCAACCTTTCAAATTCTTCGAGATGCGATGAAGGGAAATATGGAAAATGATCATTAGGGAAAGTAAAGTCTAGAAAAGGAGGGAAAGGAAAACATGGATTGGTTTCTTTAGAGTTACAAGATGTATATATAGGTGAACCAGCAGGAGACGAATTGGAGTATAAAGTACACTTTTCAGGATTTCGAAGAACTGAAACCTTTTCTTCGGGTGAGGATGGGGTAGATAGAAAAGTAATGATAGCTAGTATAGAAGAAGATCTTTTATTCAGACTGTTTGGAGAATCAGAAGTGTCAATTTCAATCTTTATTTTGGGTACAAATTCCTCCAGGTTCTTGTGCCTAACCTCATACTGGCTAGTCAAGGCCTCCATAGAGGGTGTTTGTTTAATATTATTTTCAGGGGTTGGTTCTTCAATTGGAACCTTAGTATTTCCTTCAACATCAAGTAGACCTTTGTCTAGTGAAGATATTTCTTCTAGACAAGCTTTTTGTACCTCTCTGGCCAATATTTTTCTTTCGGCAATATTTGATTCCCAGGCCTTCAAAATTATGTTACGTCTAGTTTTCTAAGATAGAGACAGTTGAGGAGATGTCGATACATAATATTTTGGTACTAGAAATATAGCCTTTTGAAACTTATCCCGAGTTGCATGAGCTTCCCTTTCTTTAATGTACATGTTATTCAGGGAAAGGTCTACCACCCAGTAACAATTTTGAATGGCTCCTACTTTTGTAAAAGGATCTTGTTGGGTTGATTCTGGCTTCTCATGTACTTCCAATGCTTGAGATTGGAAAGCTGCCATATCTATTGTTGTACCTTCAACCAAGTATGTGTTGGCTTGTAGTTTCTTGATTAATTCTTCTTGTTGAGTGACCAACCCTCTGTTGTCCTGTGAGTTTTGATGGAGCTCATCAAGGTTAGATTTTAGTTGTTGGATCTGATGTCTGTCATCATCTATGACTTGTTCAAACTATTTTTTCATCTTATTTATGACATCCCTTTCCATGGTCGTCATCTAGTCTTGCAACTTCCTTACCAACAAATTTCTCTATTTCAGCTAGTTCGCTAGATTTTCTACTAAACATTGATTTCCCGTGGCAAAGGCACCTAATGAGCCTGCCATTTCCCTAGAGAATTTTGTATCATCTAGACCCTGTCCATCATACAACATTCTTTGCCTTTTGACTGTTGTACCATATTTTTGATGCACTTCTCTTTTAACTATGGTCCTTCTCTTCTTACTGAAAAAGAAGTCCGAAGGAGGCATTTGTTCAGCTAAAATTAGAGTAAGGTCCTCTATAAATATGACTTGGTCATTGGGATTTGCTTGACTCGACTGTAAAGGTGTTAATGACATAATGGGGCTACCTATCTCTGTGGACAATTGTTGCTTTGTTGTGTTGGTATCCAGTTTATCTGGTGTAGAGAGCGATGTATCCTATCCCTTTTTTTGAAAATATTCAATATGAGCTATTGTTTGAGTTCTTGGTGGGTTTGGTAATGAAGTCTCCACTCCCTGCATTGAGACTTTGACATTCTTCAGATTTTCCTCAGCACTCTGTTGGTCAGAAATTTCTACCTCTAATACCTGAGGTGTAGCTTCCTATGTAGATGAAGGTGTTATTGGCTGCCCTTGTAATACCTTTGGAAAACGATTCTTTCTATGCTTCTGAAAATTGTCGAAATTGGCTAATTGATTGGGAGATAGAGTTTAGACTCTACTCAATACTTTCTCATATTACTTGACTCCCCTGAATACTTCGTCCTGAGGAAAAATATCATGCACATACTTCCTTAAATTGTATTGAGCCAGGTGAGATTCCACAATCTTATGGGGATCGTGCCTCTTAAACTCAATATCAACTAACTTGTCATATTCTAGAGCTACAACCTCTTGGCATACCAACCAATCTGGTTAAAATTTTGGGAGAGCATGGGGGGGAACCATGCACCCAAAAACCCTGATATAGGAAAATTTTTGCTCAATATACCAGTTTGCTATTTTTCCCAGGTTATCCATGATTCTGTCTGAAATTCTGGGAGGTGGGAAACCGTATAGGGAGATATGAATCGACATCACTACATAATGAAAGATTTCATAGAAGAAATATCTGGCTTTGTCGTCCCACAACTTGGAGTGATAGAAATGGATAGGCTCGGCGTTGGTCGGGTTCCAACTCTAGCTCATCAGAGGGAAAGGAGTGATAAACAAAATGGCATCCATGATGTATGCCGACATGTAGAAAGGAGCAAGTTTCCCTTTGGAATTTTCCAATTGGTACCCTGTGATTTCTTTGGCCAGGTTGCTTGATAACATCTTGGCCTAGTTGAAAGAATATCCCTCAACCACTTCATGCATAATTGGTACCCATGCCAACAGAAAATGAGAGGATTCCTTTTTCCTGAATATCCTACATAGAATCATAGCCACATAGATCATATGGGCATCTAACAATGCTATGACATATATGATGTGAGTGTCG
>SNQJ01S0016409.1:43376-67808 GCA_010110895.2 Picea sitchensis | reverse complement strand
ATTGAAAGGTCTTATTAATATTGACCTTTATTACATCCGAATATATTGATCTACCTATGTGCAGGTTAGGAACCTAACATGTCTTCCCCCTTAAAAAAAACCTTGTCCTCAAGGCTTGAGATGTGGAAACTACTGCAGAATGGTAGTTGGTTCCCAAGTGGCATCTGCTGGAGTCGTATCTTTCCACTGGACGAGCACTTCCTTGATGATTCTCTGATGCAGGCGATGCTCATGTAGGTCCAAAACTACTTCTAGTTGTAGCCAAATGGATCCTTCTTCATCTAACTCTAGAAGGTTGGTTTGAATTTGGCACCTGATTCCAATCACCTTCTTTAAGCATGAAACATGAAAAATAGGATGTAGCTTCGACTAAATGGGCAGAGATAACTGATATGCAACTTGTCCCACACACTTGAGAACTATATAAGGACCACAAAATTTGGGCGCTAGCTTCTGACAATGCTCGGCCTTGAGGGAAGTTTGCTTATATGGTTGTAGTTGCAGAAACACCTGATCCCCTTCTGCAAATTGACGTTCAGAGTGACCTTGATCTGCTTGTTGCTTCATGCGATTCTGTGCCATGACCAAGTTCTCTTTAAGGGTACAAAGAATATTCGCTCAATCTATAAGTGTTTTCTCGATAGCCTGAACCTTCGAGGTACCCGGTAAGTATGAGAGAACTAAAGGTGGCTTATGTCCATATACTGCTTCAAAAGGAGTCATGCGAGTAGCTATATGGTAGGAAGTGTTATACCACCATTTGTCTAGGGGTAACCATTGAGCCCACTGATGTTGTTTTTCAGAGGCAAAACACCTCAGATACGTTTCCAAACACTTGTAGACAACTTTCATTTGACCATCAGTCTAAGAATGATAAGATGAGCTGAGATGCAATTGGGTTTCTTGTAGCTTAAACAGTTCTTGCCAAAAATTACTTGTGAAAGTTGGGTCACGATAAAAAACAATAGAGTGTGGCATGCCATGAAGCTTGAAGACCTGGTCCATGAAAATTTGAGCCACAGTGGATGCAATAAATGGGTGTTTAAGAGCATAGAAATGAGCATACTTGGAAAGGCGATCCAAAACCACCATTATGACTGATTTATTCCCCGATTTGGGTAAGCTGGTAATAAATTCCATAGAGATATCCTTCCAAATAGCAGGTGGAATTGGAAGTGGTTGTAGTGTTCCCAGAGATTTGACTCTTTCTCCCTTGTTGCGTTGACACACCTCACATTCAACAACAAAATTACGGATGTCCTATTTCATACCATCCTAGAAAAAAGAACGTTTGACCCTGTCATATGTTTTGGTGAACCCTGAGTGCCCCACTGTGGGTGTAGCATGAAGCTCATAAAGTACCATGGATTTAAGCTTTGATTGTTTACTTAAATACAAACGGCCTTTGTAGAGAATCTCATCCTAGATCCAAGAGTACCCTGGGGGAGCCAGAGCCTTGGTATGCAATTGTTGGATCAGATGCGAACTTTTGGGATCTTGAAGCCAATCCTGGCGCACATCTTGGAGCCAATCTGGTACAATGAAGGAAAGAGAAAAAAGGGATCCTTCTTCTTCATATTTTCGAGACAGTGCATCTGCAACTACATTGTCTTTTCCCTTCTTGTAAATGATCTCATAATCATATCCAAAGAGCTTAGTCAACCATTTTTTTTGCTCCTGGAAGGAAATGTGTTGTTCCAAAAAGTACTTAAGTCTTTGATGGTCGATCTTAATTTGGAAGTGTTTCCCCAAGAGATAAGAGTGCCACAGATCAACGACATGCAGAATAGCCAACATTTCCTTTTCATAAATGGTTTTGCCCAGATTCCTTTTAGACAATTTCTTGCTGGTGAAGGAAAAAGGTCGACCCTCTTGCATAAGGACAATGCCAAGTCCTTTCCCTGAGGCATCAAATTCCAACACAAAGGTATTTTTGAAATCAGGAAGGGCCAAAATCGGAGTGGTGCACTTGGCCATCTTCAATGTTTGAAAAGCTTGAGCAACGGCTGGAATCCAAGTGAAGAGTTCTTTTTTAGGAGAGCCATGAGAGGTGTTGCAATCTTTCCATAGTTCTTAACAAACTTGTGATAATACCCTGTTAAGCTCAGAAATCCACACAAGATTTTGATATTCTTTGGGTACGACCAATCTTGCATAGCTTCAATATTTTTCAGCTCCACCCTGACACCATCCTTGCCAACTAGATGACCCCAGAATTCTACTTCTGAGGCACCAAAAGCACATTTAGACTGTTTCAGGAAAAGTTGGTGCTGAGAGAGTAGATAGAGAACTTGATCCACATGAGTAAGATGGTATGTCCAGGTTTTTTTTATAGATGAGGATATCATCAAAGAAAACTAAGACAAAATGACAGAGAAAGGGATGAAAGACATGATTCATGAGTCTTTGGAAGGTGGAGGGGGAATTACATAAGCCAAAGGGCATGACCAAAAACTCATAGTGGCCCTCATGAGTGAAAAAGGCCATCTTGGGAATGTCTGCCTCTTTCATACGTATTTGGTGATAGACCGAGAGAAGATCAAGTTTAGTAAAGAATTGGGCACCACTCAATTCATCCAGGAGGTCATCAATGATAGGAATGGGAAATTTGTCTTTAATGGTCAGTTTATTGAGGGCATGGAAGTCAAGACACATTCTCCAAGAACCTTCTTTCTTCAGGACCATGACTATAGGAGAAGAGTAAGGGCTCATACTAGGATAGATAACGTCTGTATTAAGGAGTTCCTAGACCATTTTCTCAATTTCAGTTTTTTGTGAGAAGGGGTGGCAATATGGATGGATATTGGGAGGAAGGATTCCGGGTACAAGGGGAATGGAATGATCATGAACAATGTAAGAAGGACAGAGTCCTTGGGGAGTGGAAAATACCATTTCATGTTTAGAAAGGAGGGCTTGGAGGTCATGTGGTATCGGGGGTGTCTTCGTTGCTTGTATGGCATGGAGTTGGGCAATGACACCAAAATGATCTTTTTTGAGAATATTTTCCATGCGATGTGAACTAATGACCTCAGGTGAACCAGGAATGATGCCTTGGAATTTATATTGGTGGCCTTCCTGGTCGAATTGCATGGTTAATGCCTTAAAATCCATGAGAATGGGACCCAAAGTTCTTAGCCAGTCTGCACCCAACACAATGTCACAACCACCCATGTCGATAGAAAACATATGGGATTTGAGGTGGTAGTCACCGATTTGGAGACGCACATTTTCACAGCATCCTCCACATTTCATGGAACCACCATTGGCAATCATGATTTGGAAATTGTTGGCAACATGGATGTAGCAATGAGTTTCTTGGGAAATGAGGCGATGAATAAAATTATGGGTGCTTCCACTATCAACCAGAATGATGACCTTCCGATGCTTGATGTAACCAATTAAATTGAGGGTTTGGGGAGTGGAGAAGCCAGTGAGAGCATTGAGAGAAATGACGGGTTCTACTTTGGGTGGGCCTGAGGGAGGGGTTATGTCAGTGATTGCAGGTGACTCAGACAAAAGGGGAGTTTCAACATCCTCTTCTGAAATATCCTCAGAGATGGCCATAAAAATCCTTTGTTCCTTACACTTGTGGCTCGGGAAATATTTGTCATCATAATTATAACAAAGGCCTTTGAGTTGGCATTCAACCATTTCAGTCCTGGTCAATTTTTGGATCTTTAATGGGGTGGAGGGAGTAGTGGGATTTACGGGTTTAGGGTGAGGGATAAAGGAAGGTTTACGATTTTAAGAGGATACAACTTTTTGTGCTTCTTTATCTTTTTTAGTAGCCTCCACCCAACTCAAAGTTCAAGCCATGAGGACATGGGCCCGAATCTCCTCCTTGAGGCCACTGATAAAACACTCTTGAAAGAAAGCATCAATCATGCCCTCTGTTCGAAAAGGCAGGTGCTCAAATGCAACTATGAAGTCTTCCACTATTCCTAATTGTTTCATCTTTGTCAAATGGCCCAAATGGTTGGTTTCAGTGTCAAAGAATTCATAAATCTCTACCACAAATTGTGTCCAAGCAATATACCCTTGACGAGAATTTTTTCTCCATTGCCACCATTGCCAACGTTCTTGATCTAGATGTAGAACACCATACCATAGTTTGGCCAAGTCATCTGTAATGTTGTATAAAGATAAGTAATGTTCCTTCGTGTATGAATCCCTCAACCGTGGGTTTATGCATGTAACGACAGATCTATGTGGCTTAAAGACATCGGAATACGTCTCGACCCTGGAAAAAATTCCCACAATTTCTGCCAAGGAAAGTGCTCTGATACCACTTGCAAGATACCAGATATAATAAATACGTAGAAAAAAAATAAAATGATAGAAATGGCAGAATAACAGTAATATAACCAACATAATCTCCATAATAACACATAAATGATATAAGAACAACAACAGAAATAACACTTTGATTCATAAAGCAATGTTCACAGGCCTCTTCAAGGAGGCAGTATATTAAATTTACAAGATAAAATGTTCATCCAAATGGGATTTCTTGTATATATATGGGATACACAACTATAAATAAATGATAATAAACTAACAAAACTATGGTTAAAGTAATAATAATGAAAGTAATACTAACAAATGAGGGTTACGGTTAGGGGCTTAACTTGCTCCTCTCATCTTCCAAAGTCACATTTTTTTTTTAGCAGGTTCTTTCACTTAGTGAGGTACTCACTGATTATTACTCATGTCCAAGTTCTTTCACTTAATGAGGTACACACTCATTATTACTCATGTTTATAGTTTCCCTATACATGTTTCAATGGTTATTTCACTTTCTATTATGATTTTTCCATTTTGAATATAAATTGGGATCTTGTCATCTACTACCTTCTTTAAAGAAGAAACATAAAAAATCTCAAATCTATAGCCCATATTATTAAAGTAAAGTCCTTTTATTAAGTAGTTGAGTTTAATTTAATGAAATGTTAAATTTATTATCATTAGTGAATTAAATCTTAGCCATTGAGCTAAAGTGAGGTGATATTTAATATCAACTCTCAATCATTTTGGAGATTAGGGTTAGGTCATAACTCAAGATTATAAAACCAAGTCTAGGGTGAAGGAGGGACATACTTTATATGATTTTGGAGAGAACCAAGGTCACTCTTAGGAGAAAAAAGGAATTTTTCTCAAGGGATGAATCCCAAAGGACTATGATTCAAGGAGATATTGGATAGGTGAGGAAGAAATTTCATATAGAGATCAACTCATGTCAAAGGAGAAGGGAGAACGGGGTCGGACACAAGAAGATCTGACAAATCAGTGCCACCATAGCAAGGTGGAGTTGTATGTGATCCAAAGGTCATTGAGGGTGCATATGTACTCAAGATATGGTGTAGGAAAGTGTGTATGTATATGAGCTACAGTGAGCCAGGGAACACATAAGCTTCAGAAAGTGAATGTACAAGGTCATCCATCCACAACATAGTTTTTAGGTTTTGCAAGTGCTTTCTATAGTTTTCAGTATTTCTATGTGGGTCATTTTTCTAGTAAGCGAGCACCTATAAGATTTGATATAATTCTAATGAGAAGCTGATTTGAAGGGAATAAATCTTTGTGTGTTGTGTGAGATTTGGTTTCTAGTTTTGCTTCTACTATATTTATTTCCTTTAATTATTGTAGTCAATGTATTTTGTTTTGTGAGTCACAAATCTAATTTACAACAAGAAAAACACTAGTAAACAATTTATCTAGGTGTTGGGATTATGAAATTTGATACGTATCAGAGCTTGCACTCTAAGAGGGAGATCAAATTTAGATACATAGTACTTTATGAAAGTATATCTATTAGATCTCATTAATACTCTATAAGGATAGTTTTCTTTATTACAATCAGCAAGAAGCAGCCATAAATAAGTCTTGAATCTATGTTTTTATACAAAATGGTCTCAACTCAAAACGGTTGGACTTCTCATAATTCTAAAAACACAAAATTTTACAATATGTAAAACTGAAAACTTCCATTGGCATTCTCCTCTGTCTCTTCGTCTGTTGGTAGAGGCGTTTCTTCTCCTCATCCTTTACTTGGAAACAGTTGTCATCTGATCCTGACCTGTATGAGTCGTATGCACATGTTTTATCACTTGTTTCCATATGTCTTGGCTTTCCTGTATTCGACATATTGGATGCATCTGCTCACTAACTGTAAAACCAACCCAGAAGGTGGAGTTGCCTCATTTTCTTCAAAAATGTATAACTTCTTTTCTATCTAGGGAAACCTTTCCTGTATCTTCTTTACTCTCAAATATGTGTCATGTAACTCCATGCTTGGACTTAGTATCCATTTTTTTATTTGGATGAGATCAATTTGGTTCATTTACTAGATGATCATCATGGCATCTTCTTTTCTTGTCCTAGAGTTACATTGGTTCCTTTCTATGTCAATCTTTCCCAGGGCTTCAGAGATATTATTTCCTTCAACATCAAGTAGACCTTTGTCTAGTGAAGATATTTCTTCTAGACAAGATTTTTGTACCTCTCTGGCCAATATTTTTCTTTCGACAAGATTTGATTCCCATGCCTTCAAAATTATGCCACCTCTGATTTTCTAAGATAGAGATAGTTGAGGAGTTGTTGATACATCATATTTTGGTACTAGACAGATAGCCTTTTGAAACTTATCTTAAGTTGCATGGGCTTCCCTTTCTTTAATGTAAATGTTATTCAGGGAAAGGTCTACCACCTAGTAACAATTTTGAATGGATTCCACTTTTGTAAAAGGATCTTGCTCAGTTGATTCCAGCTTCTCATGTACTTCCAGTGCTTGAGATTGGAAAGATGCCATATCTACTGTTGTACCTTCAAGGTTAGATTTCAGTTGTTGGATCTCATGTTTGTCATCGGCTATGACTTGTTCAAACTCTTTGTACATCTTATTTCTGACATCCCTTTCCATGGTCGTCATCTAGTCTTGCAACTTCCTTACCAACAGATTTCTCTATTTTAGCTAATTCTCTAGATTTTCTACTGAACATTGATTGGCCATGGAAAAGGAACCTAATGAGCCTACCATTTCCCTAAATAATTTTGTATCATATAGACCCTATCCATCATACAACATTCTTTGCCTTTTTCCTGTTGTACCATATTTTTGATGCATTTATCTTTTAACTATGGCCCTTCTCTTCTTACTGAAAAAGAAGTCCGAAGGAGGCATTTCTTCGACTGAAATTGGAGTAAGGTCCTCTATAAATATGACTTGGTCATTGGCATTTCCTTGAATCGACTGTAAAAGTGTTAATGACATAATGGGGCTACCTATCTCTGTGGATGGTTGTTGCCTTGTTGTGTTGATATTCGGTGTATCTGGTGTAGATAGTTATGTATCATGTCCCTTTTTTTGAAAATATTCAAGATGAACATTTGTTTGAGTGCTTGGTGGGTTTGGTAATGAAGTCTCCACTCCCTGTATTGAGACTTCGACATTCTTTGGATTTTCCTTAGTACTCTATTGGTCAGAACTTCGTGCCTCTAATACCTGAGGCATAGATTCCTATGTATATGAAGGTATTATTGGCTACCCTTGTAATACCTTTGGAAAAATATTCTTTCTATGCTTCTGAAAATTGTCAAAATTGGCTAATTGATCGGGAGACAGAGTTCAGACTCTACTCAATACTTCCTCATATGACCTAACTCCCCTGAATACTTCATCCTAATGGGAAATCTCATACACATACTTCCTTAAATTGTGTTGATCCAGGTGAGCTTCCACAATCTTATGGGGATCGTTCCTCTTAAACTCAATATCAACTAACTTGACGTCTTTTAGAGCCGCAACCTCTACTTTCGAATGGCTGAAATCTTGCAACAAAAACATACCAACCTAAAAAGGAAAGGTTGGCCATCCCTTTTTCTGGGTTGCTTTCAATTCTTTACTAACACCCCCTGTCATGGTATGATAAGCCACCTTTTGGCATACCAGTAGATCTGGTTAAAATTTTGGGAGAACATGGGGGTGAACCAAGCACCCAAAAATCCTGATATAGGAAAACTTTTCCTCAATATACCAGTCTGCTATTTTTCCCAGGTTATCCATGATTCTATCTAAAATTCTAGGAGGTGGGAAACCATATAGGGTGATATGAATTGACACCACTACATAATGAAATATTTCATAGAAGAAATATCTGGCTTTGTCGTCCCACAACTTGGAGGGATAGAAATGGATAGGCTCGGTGCTAGTCAGGTTCCATCTCCAGCTCATCAGAGGGAAAGGAGTGATAAAAAGAATGGCATCCATGATGTATGACGACATGTATAAAGGAGCAGGTTTCCCTTTGGAATTTTCCAATTGGTACCCTATGATTTCTTTGGCAAGATTGTCTGATAACATCTTGGCCTAGTTGAAAGAATATCCCTCAACCACTTCATGCATAATTGGTACCCATGCCAATAGGAAATGAGAGGAGTCATTTTTCCTGAATATTCTACATAGAATCATAGCCACATAGATCATATGGGCATCTAATGATTCTATGGAATATATGATGTGAGTGTTGGCTCTGGATTTCTCGGGATGCCCCCAGGATGTGAGTGTTGGCTCGGGAATTTCTCAGGATTTTTTTTCCCATATTGTGTGCACTCTTGTTATTCAAATTCCATTATGAATTTATCATTGTAACTGTGTTTAAAAATGGGGAATAATTTATATATTACATGTATATTCTCTGTTTGAAAAGAACCAACAACAACCTTATGTGAATTGAAAATGCTCCTGGTTGAAATGTCGACGTTCTCCAGGGTCCAGCCTATCATGTCTTTATACAACATGAGTGTCGACTACACAACCATCTTGTGTATATTTGACTCAGCTATATCCCTGAGTTTAGTCGCATGGGTTTCAGTTACTTTGTCACTTGAATCCTCTAGGAAATTTATCAACTCGTGTTGTATAATATCGAACACCTATGTCCAGTTTTTCATAGTATCTATGGCTCTTGGTGAAGTGTCTGAGATAACATCTGGGTTCGAATTTACACTCTCACCATCTGATTTATCCATTTTTCATGGTGCCATGATATTAATGAAATCAGAATTGTGTTACCTACTATAGGAGAATGTGTGAGCTTATGCAGCTGGTTTAAAACTTGTTATTTTATGAGAATGAAAATATAATTCAAAATCCAATATTATTATTCACCTTAAGCATATTGATTTACGAGTACCTTTACTGACGAAAAATTAATTTACCTTAATGAGGAAATATAGGCAACAATCTGCAATCTATATTGAAATCATTGCCATTGATTCATGATTAATGCCATAAATATTGGTGGTTCATGATTGAGAACTTGGATGAAACAGATTTGAAAATTCCTGAATTGTGAACTTATGATAAATTAATTATGAGATAATATTGTTTAATATATTAATTAATCGTGTTTAACCTTAAACGTTTTTGGGTATTCGGGCTTCAATATTTTAATGAGTAGCTCTAGATAGAATCCCCGAAACCTGAAATTGTGAAATGATTAATTATCGGATAATCGTTTTTAGTTTTAATTAACTCCTTTTAATTTTGAAATATTTTGGAAGTTCAGACTTCGAAGATTTCAATATGTGAGGGATGATAAACATCTGAACTTCCGAAGTACGAATTTATTAACCGTCTTTAATCAAGATTAACTTAATTAATTAAGATTTGATATTTCAGGATTTTACCGCTTCGTGGATTTGAAAGTTAGTTCCTTATTATATTCTCGAAAGGATATTACCCGTAGTGATGTGTTGAAGATGACATCATTTTAGATGATGTGTCGAGGCCAGGGGGTGATAAGTGTTAATTAGAATCATGTGAATCTTTAGATTAAAATGTCAGACAAAAGGTGCCACATGTTGACTCAGGGAAGACTTAAAATGCACATGTTTACCATGAAACATGTCTTTCAAAAGTTGGTGAAAAAGTGATAACGGAAATATTCGGGTTTTGATCTTTTTAAGGTTATGACTTGTTGAAATGCTTGAAGCATGAAGCTTCGAAGAAGACTCTGGAAACATAGCTCTTTAACCATTTGGTGGCTCCACAAATACGAAGATATTTAGGATCATTTGATTATATGGAAGACTTCATCAATGACGTATATCATGTGTGTCTTATTCTTATTTAACCAGGAATGAAATTTATTTAAATTCCAAAAGTTTAGAAATATATATATGTTCCAACACTCCCCACATCCGAAGAAGGGAAAAGGAATCTCCAACCCACATATCAAGGGACCTAGAAAAGAGGGCCACTCTTAGGACAACCAATCTAAGCCACAACAAAAGAAGGGAAATGAAAAGATGAAGAAGGACACAGGAAAATGGTGTGAGTACCATAAAATCCCTTGGAACAACACTGAACAATGTTGCTCCAAGAAGTCACTCATGTATAATGGTCGATATCACGGGAGCTACCGATTCCGAGATAATTTGATTTTGAATCAAATATTGAAGAGGGGAAGGAGATTATTGATGCTAAACCCAGTTCCACTGTCGCTACCATCAAATTCCAGCCAAGCGATCTAGAAGAACTAGAGGAAGGGGTACACCTCTTTTACTTACAAATGTGGGTAAAGGGGGATCACTTCATTTCATTGTTGATAGAGAGTCAGTGGGTAAAGGGGGATCTGCTTCATTTCATTGTTGATAGAGGAAGTCAAAAGAAATTTATTTAAAGAGAGGTTCTCATGCAGCTAGACTTGCCAATGACACCTCACCCACATCCCTACACTTTCGGATAGCTTTACAAAGGAAGAGATCTTTGTGTTAGCCAACTATGTCGTCTACCCTACGACATCAAGCCTTTCAGAGATGAGGTATTGTGTGATATTTATCCCCTTGAAGTTTGTGATGTTATTTTAGGAAAACCATATTTGTGGAAACATCATGTTGTGTATGATTCTAGACCCCACAATGTTATTATTACTTTGGGTAGAAAATTGTACAAGATACCAGAGGTAGCGTCGCCTACCGCTATTTCCTTAATTTCTGCTAAGCAATGCAGTAAGGTCATTTCATAGATCGAGAAGTTTGTTTTATTTGTTATCAATTCTCATAGTAAGCATAAGGTCATCGCCACATCCGTTGCCTCTACATAAAGCCTCTCTTTGTAGCAAAATAAAGTGGAAAAGATCGTGGAAGAATACAGAGACATCTTCTCCTCACCCACCAGGGTACAGATGCACTACCAAGTCAAGCATCCAATTGATCTGAACCCTAGTTCACCTCTACCTAATGGACCAATATATCATCACTCACTAATGGAAAATGATGAAATCAGGTGTCATATCCAAGATATTATTCAAAAGGGGCACATTAGACCCAACTCTCCCCTTGCAAAAGCCCAATTGTACTGGTCCAGAAGAAGGATGGGACTTGGTGAATCTGCATTGATTACAGATCCTTAAACAAAATCACAGTCAAGAATCGGTATCCAATAACAAGGATTGATGACCTTCTTGACCAACTCAAGGGGAAAAAGTTATTCATGAAGATTGACCTCAAGTCTGGCTACCACTAGGTTCCCAACGAACCAACCGATGTATGGAAGACAACCTTCAAATCTAAAGAAGGTATCTTTGAATGGCAGGTCATGCCCTTTGTCTTAACAAATGCACCAACCACTTTCATGAGGTTGATGGATGATGTATTGAGACCCTTCACTAACTCTTTTTTGGTGGTATATTTGGATGACATCGTCATCTTCAACAGAACTTGGGAGGAGCACATGCGACATATTCAACAGGTTCTAAGCACTCTGTAGCAACACAAGCTATATGCCAACCTAGAAAAATGATCTTTTATCATGAAAAGGATCCCATACATGGGCTACATTGTTGATGAGCATGGGATACATGTTGATCCAGCTAAGATCCAAGTCATCCATGACTTGCTAGCCTTGACCACACTAACTGAGCTTCGGAGCTTCTTGGGATTAGCCAAATTCTAACCACGGTTCATTTTGGGATTCTCCCATATTGCATGGGCCCTCGAACAGCTGACCAAGGAAGGTGGCAGGGAAAATTTTGTGAGGGGGAAGGAAAAACAATGAGAATTCAATGATCTAAATTGTCTCTTGTGCTCAACTCTAGTACTCTCTTTTCTCGATCTGCAACAACCATTCAATATTGAGATTGATGCATATGAATATGTTGTAGGTGCAATTCTCACTCAACACAGTCATACGGTGGCATACCATAGTGAGACACTCTGAAATGTTGTCCGGAAATACCCCACCAATGACAAGGAAATGTATTCCATTGTACAATCTTGTCATCAATGGAATCATTACATTCTGGGAAAGGATACAATCATCCATGTTAATCACAAGCCTTTGTAATTCATACAAACACAGGGGAAATTGCAGAATGACCTCCATTAGAAGTGGTCCACCTACCTGCAATAGCTCCATCCCAACATCGAGTATAAGACATTTATCTTAAATCCTATCAATGATTTCCTCAATTGACCTCTTGTGGATGCACTGACCACTATGCTCCATTCCTGTGGACATGAAGCATCTGAGTGGCCCCAAGTTCATTATCAAGATTCGGATTTGGCCACCACCTATCAGGTCTTGGGTACAGGTGCAACTATCATTGATTTTCACATTTAGGATAGACTATTATGCCATCTAGTCCATCTCTGTGTTCCTACAAGTGAGTTTTCAAATAGGATTTGGGAATCCCACTATAGTCAAATGGCAGGACATTTTTGCATGGAGAAAACCATGGCCATTCTTCAGAAACATTTTTATTGGCCAAAACTTCGACATGACATCAACAAGTATATCAGATCTTGCATTTCTTGTGCCATTTCCAAGCCAACCATCAATAAGCAAGGATTATACACCCCTCTTCCTACTCTCGAGAAGCCTTGGGAATCCAGCTAAATGGATTACATGTGTGGCCTTCTATCCACCAAGCAAGGAAATGATTGTGCATTTGTGGTCATTGATCGATTTTCAAAGATGGCCATCCTCACAGCCTACAAGAAGAATATCACAGTGGGAAGTACTCCCAAGCTCTTCTTCAAACGAGTGTGGGTCCATTTTGGGATACCACATACCATCATCTCTGTCCGGGAAAACAGGTTCCTTAGCACATTTTGGTCGAGTCTCTAGTCACTGTTGGACACCAAGATCACTAAATCCAATGTTTTCCACCCCCAAAGAGATGACCAAATAGAGGTCTTCAATCAAATGATTGTGCACATCTCGTGCATGTACAACTCTAAGCATCCACGTACATGGGATGAGAGCCTCCCCTATGTTCAACACAATTACAATAGGGCTCTCCATAGCTCCACTGACCATAGCCCATTTCAGGTGGGGTGGGGATTCTAACCCATGAACGTTGCACCAGCTCTTGCCACTACACAAACAGAGTCTTCCCATGTTCAGTCTTAGATCGACAAAGCCACCAGATTCATTAAGTGGATTTAGCACATTCGCCAACAGGTCCAAGAGATTTTACAAAAATCCAATGCTAAGTACAAGAAGTGCCATGATCAACACAGGGTATCGCACCAGTTTCAGGTTGGTGACAAACTCTGGTTACATTTGCAAAAGGACCATCTCACAGGGCCCCACAAAAATCTCCACCCACTTTTCTATGGGCCTTCCTTTTATTGGACACTCCACCCTTCCTTGGCCTACACCCAATTTTAAATGTGGACCTCCTTCAGACATATTTTCCACCATTATTGGACACCTCAGAAATCACAGAACATCTGACACCAAAAGAGCTCAACCCTGACTGCATGGAACAAGCATCCACTAATCATATAGTTGACACACAAGCCAAGGGAACTCGCCAGCAAAGGATCCAACCTTATCGGGTTGTCAAGGTCGGGCATCTCCTACACCAAGGCAAGTGGCTCACCTCGGGCCAAATCTAGCAGAAGTTCCTTCACTTGATGGGGGAACTCAATGCAATGGATACCATTGCTTCCTAAGAGGGAGGATTGATCTAGTTGGATATTGGTGGCCACCCACCTATTCCAACTGGCTCCTCTTGTCCGTTTTTAGTTCAACTCGTTATTCTATACTTCTTTGTAATTGTCGGTTCTACACTTCTGTGGATGTCTGAATCCCTACACATGTTCTAGGTGGATACTAGTGTCGTCTCACCTAATCCAACATGCTTATTTTGTATGTTTTCATGTCAGCACATCTTGTTGTACTTCCATGGCCGTTTTGGGGCCCTCAACATTGTTTTTTCGCTCATCATAGTCAAATCGTAGATGAAGTAAGATTTTGATGGCTTAAAGTGTATTTTTCTGAAAGACCTTTCCAACAAGCTATAACACACCTAAAATAGAGATCGTATGCAAAAGTTACAACTCTGGGAAGTTGAGGTACCAACTTACCCATAGGGGGCCACATGACTTTTGGTGTTTCACTGCCTAGGGTTAGTTTTTTGGATGTCTAGGGTTTTGGAATTCATGAGTAATATCAAAAAGGCCTTTGGAGCCTCATTGTAATTCATTGTGCTAAGATGGATGCACGTAGCATCCACATCTCTTCTTAGAGATAACTACTATCATTCGAGAAAGTGTTTCAGTGCTGCAATTTTACAGTTTCATCCGATTTCATTTATTCAATAGAAGATATTGTTCACTTTCTTCATATCTCTGTTTTTATTGTATTCAATGTCTTAATCAACTTGTTTCGCTCCTAAATCCATATCAAACATCTACTCTAGCATGCATTTTTTTATGGTTTGAGATACAAAGTGAACAATCAATACCCACAATAAGCATAACATACTTGGTGATCTTGATGAATAATGTCCTTTAACTCCATGCTTGTGTGGATCTTAGCAAGTTACAAATCATAAACATTTTAACCTAAATAATAAGCAATGGATGCACTCACTTGCATGTTTATATAGGCTTATAAAGAGAGTAGACTTTCTTCATGGCTCTTATAGTGTTTCATTAGAATTGTCACCCCTCAATAAAGTCCTCGAGCTTTAGAATAATTTCTTATTTTATGATGAAATCTGCAATGAACATCACAAATTTGCTCTGGAGTTTAAAGAATTTGGCTTCCATGATTAATGAACATCACAAATTTTCTCGGGAGTTTAAAGAATTTGGCTTCTATGATTAAACACATTGGGATATGCTTAAGATATGAATCATAATGTACGTTGGAAGCTTCAAATTTTTTTATGAGAGAACGTATAATAACAATAACATTTTTTATTTTTTTTTGGTTGCTTAATGTTTAATGTCGTAAAAATTAGAAAACTGTATTCTTTTATAATTATTATATTTATGAAATATATAGCTACTTTACTCTTATCAATTAAAATATCCATATTACAACTTTTCATTATGAATCCATATGTATTCTCCACCCAGACCAGTAGCAATCAATAGAGAATCCATAGAACAAAAAGAGAGGGGTTCACATGCAATGAATCTAGATCCGAATCGATTCAATGAATGGTGTTCACATGCAACTGAATCTAGATCCGACTTTGGAGTCTGAAGAATCCAAAGAATCCAAAGACCAGTAGCAACCAATAGAGAATCCAAAGACCAGTAGCAGTCAACAGAGAATCCACAGACCAAAAAGTCAAGGGTTGAAAGCATTTAATGTGACTGAATGGTTTCCGATGCAATGAAAACTTTGAATTCGATCCTGTACATGAAAGAATATAGTGCTATTGATCCATGTTCTGATGCAACTGTAGCCCCCACGTCGCCAACCCCAACATCAATACAGGATCACATCTTGCTTACAGACTTTCGGCTCCGGTTGAGTATTCTCATCCTAATGTATACTAATGTTAAGTTTTTACTTAGCTGTGTAATGGTATTGTTAAGTTCTTACTTTCTGTAATGTCATGAGCCGTGCAAACTTAGTTGTGTAATGGTATTGTTACTTTTCTACTTTTTGTAATGTCATAAGCTGTGCAAACTTAGCTGTGTAATGGTATTGTTAGTTGTAGGTATTTTGGGTGTTAATGATTTGAGCATATTATATGCCCACATTATGTATTGATGTAGTTTATCATTTGTTTGTATTTTCCATTATGTATTGGTGGAGTTTATGTATTGATGCATTTTAGCATTTTTTTGTCTTTTTTTTGTGTTTCTGTTATGTATTGATATGCAGTTTAGCATTTTTTGAGTTAAAGTGGCATTTTTTTGTTTAGAAAATTTCGCAGCAGTTGTAAGTCCTCTAAATGGCCAACAACATGAGTGGAAAATTCCCCAAAACTGATTGGACAACAACATTGGGGACAAGTCAATACGGGCAACAACATTTGGGACAAGTCAATATGGGAAACAACATTGGCTCGATCAATCCCATCAAAACCGATTGCAACTTCAGAAAACAAGCCAACAAGCACTTTGGCTTGTAGTATTGGATAGGTACTTCCCATGTTTCCTTGAAAAAAATCCTATGATTATGTTGATGTTTGTAGTATTGGACAGGTACTTCCCATAGGTCTAAGTCATCCAAATCCTTCTACCTTAGTATTCTAATTTAATTAAAAAAATTATTAAAGTAAAGTGCTTTTATTAATTAGTTGAGTTTAATTTAATGAAATGTTAAAGTTATTAGCATTAGTGAATTAAATATTAGCAATTCATCTCAAGTGAGTTGATATTTAATATCAACTCTCAATCATTTTGGAGATTAGGGTTAGGTCATAACTCAATATTATAAAACCAAGTCTAGGGTGAAGGAGGGACATACTTTATATGATTTTGGAGAGAACCGAGGTCACTCTTAGGAGAAAGAAGGAATTTTTCTCAAGGGATGAATCCCAAAGGACTATGATTCAAGGAGATATTAGATAGGTGAGGAAGAAATTTCATATAGAGATCAACTCATGTCAAAGGAGCAGGGAGAATAGGGTCGACCACAGGAGGATCTAACAAATCAGAGCCACCGCAATAGGGTGGAGTTGTATGTTCTCCAAAGGTTGTTGAGGGTGCATATGTACTCAAGATATGGTGTAGGAAAGTGTGTATGTATATGAGCTACAGTGAGCCAGGGAACACATAAGTTTTAGAAAGTGAATGTACAAGGTCATACATACTCAACATAGTTTCTAGGGTTTGCAAGTTCTTTCTATAGTTTTCAATATTTCTATGTGGGCCATTTCTCTAGTAAGGGAGCACCTATAAGCTTTTATATTATTCTAATGATAAGTTGATTTGAAGGGAATAAATCTTTGTGTGTTGTGTGAGATTTGGTTTCTAGTTTTTCTTCCGCTATATTTATTTCCTTCCTTAATCAACAACATAGCCCAGTTGGACATTGGGGATGCTACAACCTTGGGAGAGGTTCCTTGAAAGTGGCCTCTTGATGAAGATGCACCTATTTCTATTGGCAGACGTTGAAGGATGTGGGAAAAATTCTCCATCATTTCGTCCCTGTGTCCCATGAGAGCTTGTTCAAGCAATTGTTTAAAAGAATCTTCTTCTCCGCCTTTTTTAGTTTCTTCCACCATTGAGGGTTTCTTGGTCGGACCTCATCGAGGACATGCACTGAAAAATGATCAAGAGAAAACTATTCTTATAGCAGTGATCCAGATTATTTTTGGAACGAAATGGAAGAAGAGATATTAAAATGAAATACACATAAAAATTTCCAGAAACAAATAAATACAACAATATATGATTTTTATTAATGAAGGAAATGTACAGAGACTATAAAAATATAGAGTGCAAGACTCGCTAGAATGGTGGCATCTTTATCTCTCAGAAAATATGTGATGACTACGCTCATTTGCAAGAAAATGATGATTACAATGAAGCTCTCAAGGAATTTTTATGATAAACATGAATTCCAAAACCCTAGAAATCCAAAAAACCTAACCATAGGAGATGAGGCACCAAACGTCGTGTGGGCCCCATTGAGTTAAGTTAGTACATCAACTTCTCGAGGTCGTAATGTTTGCATACGATCTCTGGTTTAGGCGTGTGATAGCCTGTTAGAAGGGTATTTTCAAGAACTACACATTATGCCATCAAAATCTAACTATATTTATAGTTTGACTATCGAAATCCAAGAAAACATTTTTTAGGGCCCCAAAATGGCCCTGGAAGTATAGAAAGATGTACTGACATGAAAACTTCCAAAATAAGCCAGTTGGAATAGGTGGGCATGCACCATTATCCACTTGGATGTTGTGTAGGGATTATAAATAAATTTCCCCATTATAGAGAAACGTGTTGAACTGAAAACTGTCAAAATGAGCCAGTTGTAATTTGGAACAGGTGGGTGGCCACCAATATCCACCTGGATTATCAAACCCAGAGATTCTTGTTGCCAAACATTCATGGAAAACTTGATGGAAAGAATTAAGCATAAATAAATTTGAGGAAGAAAGTTAAGAAGTCTAATTCACAAAATCTTGGAAAGCCAAAAATGCTTCTTGCAAACTCTCCATCATTGCAAAATCTCGTGACTGTCAACCCTTTAAATATGTTTATTTTTCTCTTTTATAATATTCTCTTCATCTTCTTGAAGATTAGTTAGGGTTAGGGTTAGGGTTTTATTTTCCCCTTTGTAAATGTGAACTCATATATTTGTGCCATTAAATGGGACCCACTTTAGGAGCTCAAACACTTGTTTGAATAAATGATTTTCCAAAACTAATTAGCTGCCAAGATAGAAAATAGTCTCTACTATAATTTAATTTTTAGGGAATTATAGTTATGATTCTATCCATGGAAACCAATTCCAAAGTTTTCTTCATGTATCTATA
Source organism: Picea sitchensis (assembly GCA_010110895.2). Classification (NCBI taxonomy): domain Eukaryota; kingdom Viridiplantae; phylum Streptophyta; class Pinopsida; order Pinales; family Pinaceae; genus Picea; species Picea sitchensis. The sequence goes on along the minus strand of SNQJ01S0016409.1, from coordinate 49,065 downwards.
TTTCCTATGATCTCTCGTTTACTCTATTTGTACATCAATATCATTATGGCCTCTAGAAGATAGACAATCTATAACCATTGATTTTTTCCTCACATGAATTCTCAACTCTTGATTTGCTAATTCCCCCCATTTATCCCATATGCATTGGGGAATTGATCCAGGTAGATATTGGTGGTCAACTACATGTTCCACTAATTATGAATTGTTCCACATATTGGAAGTTTTTCTATAGTTTTTCAGGTCCCAAACTTTTGGCGTTGTTTTGAGGCTCTAAACGACCGTTTTTTGGTGCGACAGTGCTTAGCATGTAGCCAAAGGTGGATGCTAGGATATTCATAATGTTTTCTTCTCGGATAGAAATTTTTGGCGGGCTACCGATCACCTCAAATGGATATCATATGCAAAAGTTACGATGCTAGGCTAATCAAAATGTTTTCTTCTCAGCTAGAACTTTCTGGAGGGCTACCAAGAACCTAAAATGGAGATCATATGCAAAAGTTACACCCCTAAGAAGTTTACATATCAACTAACCACATTGGGGCCCACAAACCATTTGGTGTTTCATATTTTGGGGTTAGGGTTTTGGATGTTTAAGTTTTTTCATTGATTCTTTATGTTAAAAGGACTTTTCAGCCTCTTTGTAAGACATGTCTCACTATTCAAGGATAAGATACCACCATTCTACTTGTTAGTAATATTAACTACAAACATGTGGTTTAATGAAAACTGTGAAGAGAAATGAATAAAAATCGATTGAACGCAAGGAAACGAGAACATCTCTCTTTCTCTATGTTCACATATTTTATCGCTATAAAGGTCTCTCACAATGTTGATTCAGAGTTATTTTGTTGCATTGGTAATGTTTTGTGTATATGTTATCTGGCATTGGTTACAACATTGGTATATTATATTTGATTATTATTTGAGAACATTTGGCATTGGCCTCTTGAAAACTTAGTATGTAATTCATGCCATCCCCGTTATTGCAATAGATACTTAATGGTAACAAAAATTATATTTAATACTTAATGTAAATATCTCAACAATCCATTTTGTAGGTTTGGTCAAGCTCAAAGTAAAGATAATGCGTAGTTTTTATTTGTTTCACACAAAATAATGTTTTATATTTTGTTTGGGATAAAGAAACTTGGTGAAATTTTCTAACTTGTATGTCCTTGATTAATTTTGGATGTGAGTCTACACAAAATGAACCTTCTCAACATCACAAAAACCTAAAATTGTGATTACAATAGTGAGAATTGTGATTCTTTTCATTCAATTTTCTACATCATCAAATCATCACTTCTTTGTTCTCTAAGTTGATCATTCCTTTTTTATCGATTCCAAACATCATTATCTATCACACTCTTTCAATTTCTTCTTGTTATTTCTAGAAACGATACTTCACATGTAAAATATTTTGAGAACACCCCATAGCTATGTTTCCTCATGCCCCACACCCAAGATCTATGAGATGTATCAATTGTAGAAATACTTCTTGCAGAAACATTTTTTTATCCTTGGGCATTCTTAAGTAAACTATGGAGAGTGTAACATAATCATTTTATTATCAAATCTATGCATTAGGTGTTACACTGTAACATTGATCCAGGTGGATATTGGTGGCCACCAACCTATTCCAACTATCTCCTCTTGTCCTTTTTTAGTTCAACATGTTCTTATGTACTTCTTTGTAATTGTTGATTCTACACTTTTGGGGATGTCTGAAGGCTTACACATATTCCAGGTGGATATTGGTGGCCTCAAACCTAATCCAACTGGATTAATTTGTATGTTTTCATGTCAACACATCTTGATATACCTAGGGCCATTTTCGAGCCCTTAACATTGTCATTTTGGCTTGCCACAGTCAAACTGTAGACAGAGTAAGAGTTTGGTGGTGTAATTTGTATCTCTCTAAAATACATTTTCAACGGGCGATCACATGCCTAAAACAAAAGTCGTATGAAAAATTTACGACCCTGGGAAGTTGAGGTACGAACTTACCCATAGGGTCCCACATGAATTTTGGTGTTTCAAAGTCAAGGGTTAGGTTTTTAGATGTCTAGGGTTTTGGAATTCATGAGTAATATCAAAAATGCCTCTGGAGCCTGATTGTAATTCATTCTTCCCAGACGGATGCACTTAGCAGCCACATCTCTTCTCAGAGATAACTACCACCATTCGAGCAAGTGTTTCAATTCTATAGTTTTACAATTTCATCCTATTTCATTTATTCAATAGAAGATATTGTTCACTGGATATATTTTTTGTTATTCATATGTTTGTGTTTATTGTATTCAATCTATTAATTAGTTTGGTCTGCTACTAAATCTGGATCAGTGGTATCAGAGTGGTTTGCTCTTCATTTATTTTTCTTCTTGCATGTCCCCGACAAGATCTGGGTACAAGAAGTTGGGACTCTAACCAATCGATTCGTTGCAAGATCGGTCAGACAGAGCCCGAAAACAACCCATGGGAGATGAAAATAAAGATGATGGAGTAGGAGATCCTTTTAAAATTTTGCTCGAGGAAACCCTTGAATGAAAAAGGAACGAAATGATGGACAACTTTGTGCATATCCTTCGGCAGTTGCCCACAGGAGAATCATCTTCATCAAGAAACCATGCAACCCCCTTCAAGGTACAAGTAAATTTTTATATTCCATTATTTGAAGGACTCATATATGTGAGTATTGTAGATAAATGGTTGAATCTGCTTGAATGGTATTTTTTGGACAACAATTTTTTCGATAGGGAAATGATTACTTTTGCACTCCTCAAGGTCGTCCCCCATGTTAAGGACTGGTGGGACCCTTACTATGAACAAAGGGCCATAGAAGAATCTACAATATTTGTGGTTTCCTCTACATGGTATTCCTTTCGGGATGCCATTAAAGAACAATAATACCATGTAGGAAGCTACGAGTACCAGTACATCAGATGGACCACCCTGCATCAAGAAAGAGATGAGACAGTACCAGATTTCACCAATATTTTCCATACCCTGCGCACCAAATTGGGTATCAAAGACTCTGAGGGACATCTGGTGCTCAAATACCACGGTTGTTTGCATAGATACATTCAAACATAAATGGAGTTTCTTGACAACACCTCATTAGGTACAACTTATCAATACACTGTCAAGATTTAGCAAAAATTTAAGCAGAAGAGGCGAGAGTTTGGATCTGCAAACTCCTTGTTGTTCCTGAGATTAAACTTAAGGCTCAAAGAATAATGTCAGGCATCAGGAAATTTTTTAACAAAGTTTTTTTTAATGTGTTTTTTCTACCTTAGTTGTATGAGAAAAAAACCTTAAATGAAATTAACAGTTTGACAACACATAGGCCGTATTTCGTATCTGAGCCAAAATTGCAATATCGAATAGTATGAGATGAAAATGCAAAATTGTAAAATAGAGAAGGGCATCAATTATGGAAGAGTCCTACCTTGTTTTCAGTAGAGGAAAAGAGATAGTGTAACCTTGAATAACGCCCAAAATGCAGTAATCTACATAGCAAGTAGGTCTTGATTTACTCACAGTAAATGAAGAGGAAAAACTGCTTACTTAATAAAATATTGAGACCTTGTGACTACAGTAGTTGTTGTACTAAATTGGAACCAAACATTTATCAAGGAATACATAAAGGAATGTTGAGAAATGGAAAACAAAAGAAACACATAACCCAGATTTAACAAAACCTAGAATATATGTCTTCACTTGTATTAATACTCTATAAGGATGCTTTTCTCTATTACAATCGGTAAGAAGAAGCCTAAAATAAGTCTTTAATCTATGTATTTATACAAAATCATTTCAACTCAAAATGGTTGGACTTCTCATAATTCCAAAAATAGTAAATTTTACAATATTTAAAACTGAAAACTCTCATTGGCCTTCTTCTCTATCTCTTTGTCTACTGGCAGAGGAATTTCTTATCCTCATCCTTTAGCTTGGAAAAAAATGTCATCTCATCCTGACCTCTATGAGTCGCATGCACATGTTTTTCACTTGTTTCAAGATGTGTTAGGTTTCCCGTATTTGACACATTAGATGCATCTGCTCACTAAATGTACCACCAACCCAGAAGGTGAAGTTGCCTCATCTGCTTCAAAAATGTATAACTTCTTTTCTATCCGAGGCAACCTTTCCTATATCTTCTTTTATCCCAAATATGTGGCCTATAATTGCATGCTTGTACTTACTATCCATTTGTTTATTTGGATAAGATCAAGTTGGTTCAGTTGTTGGATGATCACCATGGACTCTTCTTTTCTTGTCCTAGAGTTACATTGGTTCCTTGCTAAGCCAATATTCCCTAGGGATTTGGAGATATTATTTCCTTCAACATCAATTAACCATTTTTCTAGTGAAGATATTGGTTCTAGACAAGATTCACATACCTCTCTAGACAATCTTTTTCTTTCAGCAAGATTTGATTCCCATGGCTTCAAAATTATGTCACCTTTGGTTTTCTTAGATAGAGATAGTCGAGGAGCTACCGATACATCATATTTTGGTACTATAAAGATAGCCTATTGAAACTTAGCCCGAGATGCATGGGATTCCCTTTCTTTAATGTAAATTTTATTATGGGAAAGGTCTACCACTCGATAACAATTTTGAATGGCTTCCACTTTTGTGAAAATATCTTGTTGGGCTGATTCCAGCTTCTCATGTACTTCCAGTGCTTGAGCTTGGAAAAATTCCATATCTACTATTGTACCTTCAACCAATTCTATCTTGGCTTGTAGTTTCTTGACTAATTCTTCATGTTGAGTGACCAACCCTCTGTTGGCCTATGAGTTTTGATGGAGCTCATCGAGGTTATCTTTCTATTGTTGGATCTGATGTCTGACATCGGCTATGACTTGTTCAAACTCTTTGTTCATCTTATTTCATACATCCCTTTCCATGGTCGTCATCTAGTCTTACAATTTCTTTACCAACATATTTTTTTGTTTCAGCTGATCCACTAGATTTTCTACTGAACACTGATTGGATGTGGCAAAGGCAGCTAATGAGCCTGTCATTTCCCTAGCAAATTATGTATAATCTATACCATGTCCATCATACAAAATTCCTTTCATTTTTAATTTTGTACCATATTTTTGATGTGTTTCTCTTGTAACTATGGTCTTTCTTTTCTTAATGAAAAATAAGTCTGAAGGAGGCATTTCTTCGGATGAAATCAGAGTAAGGTCCTCTATAAATATGACTTTGGCATTAGGATTTCCTTGAATCGATTGTAAAGGTGTTAATGACATAATGGGGCTACCTATCTCTATGGATGGATGTTTCTTTTTTGTTTTGGTAGCCGGTTTATCTGGTGTAGACAACGATGTATCCTATCCCTTTTTTTGAAAAGCTTCAAGCTAAGATTTTGTTTAAGTGCCTGGTGGGTTTGGTAATGAAGTCTCCACTCCTTGCATTGAGACTTCGATATTCTTCAGATTTTCCTCAGTACTCTATTGGTCAGAACTTCCTATCTCTAATCCCTGAGGTGTATCTTCCTGTGTATATGAATGTGCTATTGGCTCCCCCTATAATACATTTGGAAAAATATTATTTCTATGCTTATGAAAATTATAGAAACTAGATAATTGATCAGGAGATTGAGTTCGGACTATGCTCCATACTTCCTCATATGACCTGACTCCCCTGAATACTTCATCCTGAGGGGAAATAT
>SNQJ01S0016409.1:27368-43326 GCA_010110895.2 Picea sitchensis | reverse complement strand
TTGTAGGTTTGGTCAAGCTCAATGTAAAGATAATGCATAATTTTTATTTGTTTCACACAAAATAATGTTTTAGATTTTGTTTGGGATAAAGAAACTTGGTGAAATTTTCTAACTTGTATGTCCTTGATTAATTTTGGATGTGAATCTACACAAAACGAACCTTCTCATCATCACAAAAACCTAAAATTGTGATTACAATAGTGAGAATTGTGATTCTATTCAGTCAATTTTCTACATCAACAAATCATCACTTGTTTGTTCTCTAAGTTGATCATTCCCTTTTTATCGATTCCAAACATCATTATCTATCACACACTTTCAATTTCTTCTTGTTATTTCTAGAAATGATACTTCACATGTCAAATATTTTGAGAACACCCCATAGCTCTGTTTCCTCATGCCCCACACCCAAGATCTATGAGATGTATCAATTGTAGAAATAATTCTAGCGGAAATATTTTTTATCCTTGGGCATTCTTAAGTAAACTATGGAGAGTGTAAAATAATCATTATTATTATCAAATCTATGCATTAGGTATTACACTGTAACATTGGTCTAGGTGGATATTGGTGGCCACCAACCTATTCCAACTGGCTCCTCTTGTCCTTTTTTAGTTCAACATGTTCTTATGTACGTCTTTGTAATTGTTGATTCTACACTTTTTGGGATGTTTGAAGCCCTACACATATTCCAGGTGGATATTGGTGGCCTCTAACCTAATCCAACTGGATTAATTTGTATGTTTTCATGTCAACACATCTTGATATACCCAGGGCCATTTTCGAGCCCTTAACATTGTCATTTTGTCTTGCCACAGTCAAACTGTAGACAGAGTAAGAGTTTGGTGGTGCAATGTGTAGCTCTCTAAAATACCTTTCCAACAGGCGATCACGCGCCTAAAACAGAGGTTGTATGCAAAATTTATGACCCTAGGAAGTTGAGGTACCAACTTACCCATAGGGTCCCACATGAATTTTGGTGTTTCACCGCCAAGGGTTAGGTTTTTAGATGTCTAGGGTTTTGGAATTCGGTAGTAATATCAAAAATGCCTATGGAGCCTTATTGTAATTTATTCTTCTTAGATGGATGCACGTAGCAGCCACATCTCTTCTCAGAGATAACTACCACCATTCGAGCAAGTGTTTCAGTTCTGCGGTTTTACATTTTCAGCCTATTTCATTTATTCAATAGAAGATATTGTTCACTGGATATCTTTGTTGTTATTCATATCTTTGTGTTTTTTGTATTCAGTCTATTAATTAGTTCGGTCCGCTCCTAAATCTGGATCAGTGGTATCAGAGCGGTCTTCTCTTCATTTATTTTTCTTCGTGCATGTCCCCGACAAGATCTGGGTACAAGAAGTTGGGACTCTAACCAATCAATTCATTGCAAGATCAGTCACACAGAGCCTGAAAGCAACCCATGGGAGATTAAAATAAAGATGATGGAGCAGGAGATCCTTTTAAAATGTTGCTCAAGGAAACCCTTGCATCACAAAGGAATGAAATGATGGACAAATTTGTGCATATCCTTTGGCAGTTGCCCATAGAAGAAGCATCTTCATCAAGCGACCATGTAACCCCCTTCAAGGTACAAGTAAATTTTTATATTCCATTATCTGAAGGTGTCACAACCTTGTTGCGGCGTAGTAGATTTTTCGCTTTTTCTCAAGGGACAGAATCCCCAAATACCCTATGGGGCTTAGCATAGGTTGTAGACGCCACCTCTTCCTCGACAGAGTCTTTACTGAACCTCCCGATCTTAAGGATCGATCTGTTTCTTTTATGAGCTTAAACAACTTCTTTTGATTCCCAGCTGGAATCTCCTTTCAATCGATCCATAGGTCCTTCGGAATTTCCCCTGTGTGAACAACACTAGCCGCGAGCTCCATGACTCCCAAGCAACCATAGCGCTATGACCAAGGCCTAGTCCCAAAGGTTCTTGTTGCAACTCTCCATCTTGCAAGTTCACGAGTCAAAGCTCTCGACTCCTCCTTTCCAATCTCGCAATACCCAAGATCACGAAATGGGTATAGCTCCCTTCTGTCAGTGCCCTCAACGTGTGACCACTGGCTAGGCTAAAAATTAGCTCCCGTCACAACTCATGACTTCGCAAGTTGAAGGGTTGAACCTCCCATGAGAACCTCCGAAACTTGGAAGTCAATGAGGGTTGACCTTCCTTTCACACTTCTCGCAACTCGCCACTTTGCGAGTTGTAGCGTCGAGATCCTATGCTCGTATCTCATGAATCCTTGAGATGCAAGAAGTCAATAGAGTGTTGACTCCTTTTTCTCAGACAATGTGTGTCTGCCTATCAATCACACGAGCCCGACCTTGTGGTTCTGCCACGTGTCCCTTCTCTTGTGCATCATCTCTCAGCACTTCGCGACTTCTGCAGTCGAGACAAGGTCCTCTCAACCTCTGAAACTCCGAATGCGTGATATGCACAATGAGGCTATGATCCAACAGTCCTCCCATGACCTATATCCAATGGTGATCCTTACTCCTCGTGATTTCTCCACTCGCGACTTGGAGCACCCAATTCCTGGGCTCTCACCTTGCAAACCTCCAAGTTCGCGAGATCCCTCGATCTCTGCCACCTATCCTCCTCAGATGGAAGGTCCTGATCTTCTCACGACTTTGCCACTCACAAAGTCTAGGTGCCCAACCTTGGCACCTTCCCTTCATGAAACCATGAGAAGCAATGTTAGCTTTCCCTCACGCGTTCTCGCTATTCACGACTTCACAATTCGAAGGGTTGAACTCTTGTTCCCTTATCTCACGAATCCCTGAGACGCGAGAGGCCAACGAGTGTTGACTCCTTTCACTAGGTGACACATGTCTACCTATCTATTGCATGGGCCCATCTTACAATTCTACCACGTGTCCCTCCTCCCCAGCTTCGGTACTTCTCAACTTCGCTTACCGAAGCGCTACCTCCTTTGTATCCCGACACCCGAAGTGTCGAGATCTTGAACTCCTCACTACTCCTTATCACAACTCACGACTTCGGGACTTTTGGGTCAAAATTTTCTACCTCCTATCCTATGATATGTCGAAATGATGAAATTTCGACACATCGTCAACGCAGGTCCCACAATGAAACTTCCTGCCTTTTTTGAGTTTCAGACTTCACGAATTCACGAATCCTGATGCTAAGATTTCAGTTCTTCAACCCACGAAACCCTGAAATACCGAGTTCCGATGCACTTCTCCAATAACTGGCTCACACAAATCCTTTCGCCCCTTCAGGAATTTGCCTTTCGTGACCTTGTGAATCTTGAGGCAAGGGTTTTAACCCTTCAACTCGTGAATCCACGAAATGAGATTACGTGAGTGATCCAATGGTTCTTGTCGAATCAGATCCTACGGTCTGATTTCTCCCAAACTTAAAACTTGAAAATAGGCTTACCGTAACTCCCCTACTCCTCTGCAAGATCTGATGGCTCTCGGGACTTCGCGAATTATCCACAGAGAATTTCGACCGTCCAATGCCTCCTTGACGAATCTTGTGAAGCGAACATGGTAATTCCTTCACTGCTATTTCAGGATTTCAAGAGGATCATTCTTGCTCATATAGGGTTACTAAGACTTGCACCTTCAAATCCTTTTCTAGGTTCTTGGTGAGCTTTCTAAGAAGGGTGTGTCTATGGGGAGATCTATCCAGGGTATTACTTGATATGGATAAGGCTATAGATTTCCTAAGAACAGACTTGAAATCTGAATTAATTCAATATGCGTATAAATAGCGATTTATAAAACATAATCCATACATAGTCTTTCCATTATAAGTGTGCAACCACAATTTCTAAATAAAAACACTACACAGGCAGTCTTATACTCAAACCATTCATAAAACTGCACAGACTGTGAGAATACATGTCAGCATATAAATTTCAAGATGCAAGATGTAAAACACTTATCAGAAATAACACCAGATGTCATTGCAACTGTTGAGAGGGGTGCTCGTTTCCACCCAACTATAGGCTCAATGAATCCCAATAGATTTACCACTAGACACCCCTGAGTTGAGACCATGATGTTGTGAGACTGCATCTTTGTTTACTAGTGATCGAGAATGAAGGTTACTCTCCTTCTTCTCTGCTATCACTCACTCTATGTTTTTCCAGAGTTCCTCTTCCTCTTTCCCTCACATCTGCCCCTGATCGCCCACTCTTCCTGCCTTTTCTCTGTTCGGCGAGGTTGTGTGTGGCATGATTTTCCTCATAGTGGTCAGGTTTGAGGACTCTACGGATGGGCAATTCACCCCCATCCCTCATTACTCATGAGGAACCCTTTACCTACCAATACCGACGAGTCATTTAATTCGGGGCCAATGAGCCACTCTTGGTTCTCCGAGCAAGTGAAGTCCAAATACGGTATTGATTTTGGGTGGAAGTTAACACCACCATTCTAGGTACCTTCCACCACCTTTCTTCATCCATCGTGGTCTCTTTTTCAGCGCCTTCCCCTCTCAGCAATCCTACAATATATATATATATATATATAATATTATTTACATTCTTTGACCTTTTCCACATGGTCCATTCACATCACACATTCACATTTTTGAGTTTGCCACAGTTCATGGCCAGTATAGTTATTTTTATAGACTGGGGGAAGAAGGGTGTTACAAAAGGACTCATATATGTGAGTATTGTAGATAAATGGTTGAATCTGCTTGAATGGTATTTTTTGGATCACAATTTTTCCGATAGGGAAAAGATTACTTTTGCACTCCTCAAGGTCATCCCCCATGTTAAGGACTGGTGGGACACTTACTATGAACAAAGGGCCATAGAAGAATCTACAATATTTCTAGTTTCCCCTACATGGTATTCCTTTTAGGATGCCATTAAAGAACAATAATACCATGTAGGAAGCTACAACTACCAGTACACCAGATGGACAACCCTGCATCAAGAAAGGGATGAGACAGTACCATATTTCACCAATATTTTCCATACCCTACACACCAAATTGGGTATCAAAGATTCTGTGGGACATTTGGTGCTCAAATACCACGGTTTTCATAGATACATTCAAACAGAAATGGATTTTCTCAACATCACCTCATTAGGTACAACTTATAAATACGCTGTCAAGATTGAGCAAAAATTTAAGCAGAAGAGGCGAGAGTTTGGATCTGCAAACTCCTTGTTGTTCCTAAGATTAAACTTAAGACTCAAAGAATAATTTCAGGCATCAGGAAATTTTTTAAGAGAGTTTTTTTTAATACTCTATAAGGATACTTTTCTCTATTACAATCGGTAAGAAGAAGCCTGAAATAAGTCTTTAATCTATGTATTTATACAAAATCATCTCAACTCAAAATGTTTGGACTTCTCATAATTCCAAAAATATTATATTTTACAATATGTAAAACTGAAAACTTTCATTGGCCTTCTCCTCTGTCTCTTTGTCTACTGGCAGAGGCATTTCTTATCCTCATCCTTTAGCTTGGAAAAAACTGTCATTTGATCCTGACATGTATGAGTCGTATGCACATGTTTCTCACTTGTTTCCAGATGTGTTGGCTTTCCCGTATTCGACACATTAGATGCATATACTCACTAAATTTACCACCAACCTAGAAGTTGAAGTTGCTTCATCTGCTTAAAAAATGTATAACTTCTTTTCTATCTGGGGCAACCTTTCCTATATCTTGTTTTATCCCAAAGATGTGGCCTATAATTGCATGCTTGTACTTACTATCCATTTGTTTATTTGGATAAGATCAAGTTGGTTCATTTGTTGGATGATCGCCATGGCCTTTTCTTTTCTTGTCATAGAGTTACATTGGTTCATTGCTAAGCCAATATTCCCTAGGGATTTGGAGATATTATTTCCTTCAACATCAAGTAGCCCTTTTTCTAGTGAAGATATTGGTTCTAGACAAGCTTCATATACCTCTCTAGACAATCTTTTTCTTTTGGCAAGATTTGATTCCCATGGCTTCAAAATTATGTCACCTTTGGTTTTCTTAGATAGAGACAGTCGAGGAGCTGTCGATACATCATATTTTGGTACTATAAATATATCCTCCTGAAACTTAGTCCAAGATGCATGGGCTTCCCTTTATTTAATGAAAATTTTATTATGGGAAAGGTCTACCACTCGATAACAATTTTGAATGGCTTCCACTTTTGTAAAAATATATTTTTGGGTTGATTCCAGTTTCTCATGTACTTCCAGTGCTTGAGCTTGGAAAAATGCCATATCCATTGTTGTACCTTCAACCAATTCTATCTTGGCTTGTAGTTTCTTGACTAATTCTTCATGTTGAGTGACCAACCCTCTATTGGTCTATGATTTTTGATGGAGCTCATCGAGGTTAGCTTTCCACTATTGGATATAATGACTGACATCAGCTATGACTTGTTCAAACTCTTTGTTCATCTTATTTCGTACATCCATTTCCATGATCGTCATCTGGTCTTGCAACTGCCTTACCGACATATTTTTTTGTTTCATCTGATCCGCTAGATTTTCTACTGAACACTGATTGGATGTGGCAAAGGAACATAATGAGCCTGCCATTTCCCTAGCAAATTATGTATAATATAGACCATGTCCATCATACAACATTCTTTTTCTTTTTAATTTTGTACCATATTTTTGATGCGTTTCTCTTGTAACTATGGTCATTCTTTTCTTACTGAAAAATAAGTCTGAAGGAGGCATTTCTTCAGCTAAAATCGAAGTAAGGTCCTCTATAAATATTACTTTGGCATTGGGATTTCCTTGAATCGACTGTAAAGGTGTTAATGAAATAATGGGGCTACCTATCTCTATGGATGGATGTTTCTTTGTTGTGTTGGTAGCCGGTTTATCTAGTTTAGACAACAATGTATCCTGTCCCTATTTTTGAAAAGCTTCAAGCTACGATTTTGTTTGAGTGCCTGGTGGGTTTGGTAATGAAGTCTCCACTCCCTGCATTGAGACTTTGATATTCTTCAGATTTTCCTTAGTACTCTGTTGGTCAGAACTTCTGGTCTCTAAGCCCTGAGGCGTAGCTTCCTGTGTATACGAATGTGCTATTGGCTCCCCCTATAATACATTTGGAAAAATATTATTTATATGCTTCTGAAAATTATAGAAACTAGATAATTGATCCGGAGATTGAGTTCGGACTATGATCCATACTTCCTCATATGACCTGGCTCCCTTAAATACTTCATCCTGAGGGGAAATATCGTGCACATACTTCCTTAAATTGTATTTATTCAGATGATCTTCCATGATCTTATGGGGATCGTGGCATTTAAACTCAATATCAACTAACTTGACACCTTCTAGAGCCACAACCTATACTTTCAAATGGTCAAAATCTTGCAACAAAAACATACCAACCTGAAGAGGGAAGTTTGGCCATACCTTTTTCTGGGTCGATTTCAATTCTTTACTAATTCCCCATGTCATGGCCTAATAATCCACCTCTCGGCATACCATTCGATCTGGTAAACATTTTGGGAGAGCATGGGGGGGAACCGAGAACCCAAAAACATTGATATAGATAAATTTTTCCTCAATATACCAGTTTAATACTTTTCCCAGGTTAGCCATGATTCTGTCTGAAATTATGGGAAGTGGGAAACTGTACAGGGAGATATGAATTGGAACCACTACATAAGGGCATATTTCATAGAAGAAATGTCTGGATTTGTCCTCCCACAACTTGAAGTGATAGAAATGGATAGGCTTGGCATTGGTCGGGTTCCAACTCTAGCTCATCAGAGGGAAAGGAGTGATAAAAAAAATGGAATCCATGATGTATGCCTACATGTATAAAGGAGAAGGTTTCCCTTTGGAATTTTCCAATTGGTACCCTATGATTTCTTTGGCCAGGTTGTCTGATAACATCTTGGCCTAGTTGAAAGAATATCCCTCAGCCACTTCATTCATAATTGGTACCCATGCCAACAGGAAATGAGAGGATTTTCTTTTCCTGAATATCCTACATAGCATCATAGCCACATAAATCATATGGGCGTCTAACGATGTTGTGGCATATATCTTGTTAGTGTCGGCTCTGAATTTCTCAGGATGCCCCCACCATTTCTTGATTAAATCAGTGTAGATTTTCCCATACTGTGTGCACTCTTGTTGGTCAAACTCCATTATGAATTCAACATTGTAACTGTATTTAAAAATGAGGGATAATTTATACATTACTTTAATATGCTCTGGTCGAAAAGACCCAACAACAACCTTCTGTGAATTACAAATGCTCCTGGTTGAAATGTTGACGTTCCCCAGGGCCCAGCCTATCATGTTGTTATATGGCATGAGCCTTGTCCACATAGCTATCATTTGTATCTCTGACTCGGCTATATCCCTGAGTTTAGTCGCATGGGTTTCGGTTACTTCATCACCTGAATCCTCTGGGAAATTTATTAGCTCGTGCTGTAGAATATCGAACACCTGTTTCTAGGATTTCACGGTATCTATGGATCTCAGTGAGGTGTCTAAGAGAACATCTGTGTTTGGATCTACGCTCTCACCATATTCTTTAGACATTTTCTGCAGTGCCATGATATTAATGAAATCAGAACTGTTTTACCTGTTACAATAGAATGTGTGAGATTATTCAACTGGTTTAAAACTTGTTATTATACGAGAATGAAAATATAATTCAAAATCCAATATTCGTATTCACCTTAAGCGTATTGATTTATGAATACATTTACTAACAAAAAAATCATCTACCATAGTGAAGAAATCTTGGCAACGATCTATAATCTATATTGAAATCATTACCATTTATTCATGATTAATGCCATAAATATTGGTGGTTCGTGATCGGGAACATAGATGAAACAGGTTTGAAAATTCTCGAATCGTGAACTCGTGAGAAATTAATTATGAGATAATTTTGTTTAAGATATTAATTAATCATGTTTAACATTAAACGTTTTCAGGTATTCAGGCTTCGGGATTTTAATGAGTAGCTCGAGATAGAATCCTCGAAACCCGAAACTATGAAATGATTAATTAATAGATAATTGTTTTTAGTTTTAATTAACCCCTTTTAAGTTTGAAATGTTTCAGAAGTTCGGACTTCGGATATTTCAAGATGTAAGGGATGATAAACATCCTAACTTATGAAGTACGAACTTAATTAATTAAGATTAGATCTTTCATGATTTTACCACTTCGTGGAATTGAAAGTTAGTTCCTGGTTATATTCTCGAAAGGCTATTACCCGTAGTGATGTGTCGAAGATGACGTCATTTTAGATGACGTGTCGAGGATAGGGGGTGCCAAGTGTTAATTAGAATCATGTGAATCTTTGGATGAAAAGCTTGAATAAAAGTGCCACGTGTTGACTCAAGGAAGATTTAAAATGTATATGTGTACCATGACTCATGTCTTTCAAAAGTTGGTGAAAAAGTGATAACGGATATATTTGGGTTTTGGGATTTTTAAAGTTATGACTTGTTGAAACGTCTGAAGTGTGAAGCTCCGAAGTGGCCTCTAGCAAGTTATCCCTTTAACCATTTGGAAGCTCCACAAATCTGAAGATATTTAGGATAATTCATTTAGATGGAAGACTTCGTCAACGACGTATATCATGCAAGTCTTATTCTTATTTAACCAGGAATGAAATTTATTTAAAGTCCAAAAGTTTAGAAATATATATGTTTCAACATGGGCTCTATCTTGGGATCGTGTCTCCCTACAAGGCATGGAAGAATAGTATACTAAGTGCCTTCATTAGGTAAATGGAGTCATTGTTGTGTTCCTGGGGAACAAATTTGTGAAAATTATACAGAGAAAAATCAAACTTCAACCGTGTCTCAGAAAACTTTCAAAACACAATCAATTACTGATCTCAAGTTAAGCTATTAATAAGTTTCCTTTTTCTGAAACTGATTCTAGATTTTCTTAAGATAATAAAAAAAACTTTAACTGAACTATCATACTTCGGTCGATTTTGTTCACTTCAAGGAAAAGAAATTTTAATGATTTATTCAGGGAATCCCTGGTCGATATAGGATGCAAATATTATCGGAAAGAGAACTATCTACCAGAGTATGTTTATACATGTACAACAACCTTATAGATATCATAGATATTTCTTCTCTACCAATGAGCCTTTTTAGTACCCCAGTGAAGTTATCTACATCTCCCATTGAATTTCCTTTCAACACTTCAAATAGCATTTTTTCATTTTATTTGAGATGAGGGCAATCATTTTATGAATTTCCTTTCATCATCTCTTTTGGACAAAATTGGGGCAATCGATTTTATGAATTTCCTTTCACCATTTGTCTTGGACTAGATGGGGGCAATCAATTTATGAATTTCCTTTCACCATCTATCTTATATGTTTTATATATTTTTGAAGTGGGGGAAATCAACTTGTATGTGTCATACAGGGATGATATCTGCTTAAGATTTGACAATGAAGGCCTATCAACAATTTTTTATTGTACTCTGAGCTAGATCTCTCTCGATCTTCAATACATATTTTCTATAGGGAGCTTTTATTTTCCAGGGATTTTCCTTGAGCATGTTTATCAGTAAAAATATGATAGAAGAGATAAAGTTATCAGGATTAGCCTAGACATACTTTCTTTAAGTTGGAATCAAAAGAACATAAATATTTTCTCCTAGTCTTGTTTTAAAGATATGTTTTTAAGTTTTCAAAGTCAAGGAGAAATCTTTTCTTTCTATGAAGATCTAAGGACAAGTTATGAAGATTTAAGGACAGGTCATGAAAATAGAATGTGGGATGAGAGGGTTTGGCATAAAAGAATCTCACTTCCACACAGTCCGCTTTTGGATTACCAGCTTCTCTTCTTTCTATTTTTATCTCATTTTATTTTTATTTGGAGGTTTTCAGATCTATAATTTTCAGATCTTTCATCAGGTGATCATTTTTACATGAGTAGAATTATGCTAAGATTCGATGATATTTATTTTAGCATTTTAGATTGAAAAAGAAGCATAGAAGTTCATACCTTGTATTTCATTTATATTTGCAACCTAACCAATTATTAATTCATCACCTGTTTGAGAGAAAAAAACTTATTTTGAAAACTGAGTGTTGAATTCCGATATCTCCTTAATCCTCATCTGATGATAAATGTCCTACAAAAAGAAACAATCAGAGAGTTCTGCAAAATAGAAATGATATACAGAACAAACGTTTTCTTTTTTTTTCTTTTTGGAGTATTAAATAAAACTAGGTTTATAAAAAGTAAAATTCAGGTATCTTATGAAGGAAAATAAAGTTGCGAAAGTAAACAAAAACCAAACCGCTGTATACAATGGTACTGTGAAACATTTTTATTGCATGAAATGTTTGAGATAACACCTGTTTATAGGGGTGTCAAAAAATTTCCCATCAAGATTCTCTTGTAGGAATGAATTCTTACCCTCTGTAGATGAAATCCTCAATGATCCGAACCAGAGGTGATCAAACTTATCATGTTTACCTGGATCTTCTTTCCTGACATCCCATTTCAAAACTAAATCACCAGGAAGAAATTCCTTGTCTTTATCTTTTTTGTCGAAAAGGGATTTCATCTTATATTGGTATTTTTTAAGTCTGACATCGACTTCGGCCCTATTTTGTTGGACTTTGATTATTTGGTTTGTCCTCCTCATTACGTCATTTAGATATTCGTTCTCATATTGCCACAACTTTATTACTGGAAGAGATAGAATAATAGGGAGGACAATGTCGGTGCCATAAACCATTTGGAAAGGAGACATGCCTATTGATTTCTTAGTGCCAATCGGATTTGCTCATAAGGCGTACTATAGGTGAATGTGCCAAGCCTTTCTATTCTCCCTTAATACTTTCTTTATTATATTCATCAAGATTTTTTTGGATGATTTGGCCAAGCCATTTCCCTAAGGATAATAGGTTGTAGAATGTCCCAGCACAATGTTGTATTTTTGACAAAAACTTATCATTTCCTTAGATTTGAATGCTTGGGGTGTTGTTCGTAACAATTTTTCGTGGGCAACCAAATCTGGATAGGATGTTCTCTTCCAAAATGTTTATAATTATCGAATCTGTGGAATTCTGAGTTGGAATGGACTCCACCCATTTTGTCAAATAATTGATAGAAGTTAAAATCCACTTATATTGGGCGCTTGACTATGGGTGGATTTATCTTATGAAGTCTAGACCCCATTGTTGAAAAGGAGTCTCTGTCTTGACTGGGACCAAAGGTAATGCAAGGATATTTTTCTTTCCATAGAACAGTTGGAAAGGGTTGCAGGCTCTGACTTTAGCATTGACATCGGTAAATATCTTTGGCCAATAATATCCAGCTCTTAGAATATTGTAGGTCGTGGCCCTCCAGGCATGATCTCCTCCACACACTCATTTGGTAAATTCATTTATGACATCCTCTATATCAGATTATGTTAGACAACATAGTAAGAAACCTACAGGATCTTTCCAATAGAGTTGTCCTCTGATGATATAGTATTTAACTATGTGTAGTTTCAACATTATTGCTTTTGATGGAGTCATATCGCTTGGACACTGAAGGGTAAGGAGATATGAAATGATATCGCGATACTAGCCATAGGAAGAAAATTTATCCTCGATATGGACACTAGGGGTTTGATCGTCAAGTTCTCCTATGTATGGAAATGGTCCATGTGATTCCAGATGATTTATCCCAAGTTCTCTGAAATTCGACTCTGTTAATATCTTCGCCAAACCATGAACTTTGACCATCTTGGTTGGTTTTACCTCTATATGGAATTCCTGAATTTTTGCTAACCACCAACCTCTTCTACCATCATTGTCCGGCTATGCCAATATATCTTTAAAAGAGCTTGTTGGCACATAAGCAATTATTTTGGAGTGCGGTACATATGCACTGAAATATTTGAGATCTTTCACCTTAGCGTAGGCTTCATTTTCAGGTATATTGTATGTTAATTTGGTGTCTCTGAGACTTTTACTGAAAAACGTAATCGACTACTCGAAACCTTCTTCATTCTTTTGGAGAAGTACTTCTGTGAGAGTATGTTCTGATGCAAAAGAAAATATCAAGAATTCCTTAGTACAGTGAGGACTAGCTAATACTGGAGCTTCGCTTATATCCTTCTTAACTTTCTTGAATGATGCTTTAGCTTCAGAATTCCATTTGATTTCATTGTCTTTATTCAACATATCTGTGATTAATTTGACAATTTCAACAAAGTTAGGGATAAACCTTCTCAAAAAAATTATTTTACCTAAAAAAGACTAGATTTATTTTTTATTTTTAGGAATGTTTATTGTGTCAATAGCCTCGATTCACTTGGGATAAACCTTTATTCCATCTTTCGAAACCATATGACCTATAATTATTCCTTCTTGCATAGAAAAATGAGACTTTTTAGGGTTTAGAGACAAACCAAATTTTTGAAATTTCTCAAAAGTTTGTTTGAGATGAAACAGATATTCTACATCAGAATTCGAGAAGACTGTTAGATCATCTAAGTATATAACGACAAAGTTATCTCTCTCACTGATGAAAGATATATCCATTTCTCTTTGCAAGGTGGCCCCTATATTCATCAAACCAAACAACATTTTATCATACATGAAATTTCCCCACAGAGTAGTGAATGAAGTTTTTTCTTTATCATCTTCGTGGACAACAATTTGGTTGTAACCTAAGAAGCCATCGATCATTGAATTTTTTTTTTCTCCAACTGATTTTTCCAGGACATGATCCATTTTTGGTAGTGGGTAGTTATCTTTCAGGGATGACCGGTTTAAATTTCTAAAATCCACACAAAGCCTAATTTCTCCATTTTTCTTTCTGGTGAGTACCAGATTTGCTACCCATTCAGAATACCTAAGTGGGACAATAATATTTGCGTTGAGAAGCTTCTTGAATTCTCTTTCTATTATAGGTTTATCTATCTCATATTTTGTCTAAAAGGTTTGATACCCTGTTTCAAAGGAATCTTATGTTCATTCACAGAGGTAACATAAGTTTTTAAGTCATCATAGGAACAGGAAAATATGTCGTTGTATTGTTTAATAAATTTGACATATTTGTTTTTCTCGTGAACTGGTAGGTATTTAGATAACTTGACTATCTTAGGTTCTTCTTTAGTTCCTATGTCATAGTCTTCAACCTCCTCGGGTTGAGTTCGTAGGGTAGATTTCAAGGGTATGTCATCTTTGTCAAACAACTCCTCTAAGGCTATTAGTCTTCTATGGATCTAATTGTTCTTAAGTACAAGCATTCAATGATTCGTGATCTTATCTTGGAACTTTTTAGGCTCTTCACCTTCTTTCATGATCCATATAGGATCGTTCTGGTTCTCTTGATCTATATGAGTTTCAGAGAATTCATCAACCATTTCTAGAATTTTTTTAATCTGCTCGTCATCTTCAAAGATCTGCCAGTGTTTCACATTATTTGGGATTGAAGGTTTTTACCTCATTTCTATATGATAATTTTGTTTTAGGATAGTAGAAGGCATAGAAGTCGTAGCTTCTTTGGCCAAGGAGTCTGCCTATTGATTTTCCATTCTGGTAATGTTATGAATGTTAAATGACGAGAAGAAACTCTCAATCAGATCCCAGGCATAATTTCTATATGACCTTAGCCTTGGATGTTTTTCTTGATATTGCTGCATTATTTGTTTTACAATAAGTTTTGCATCACCATAAACTATTAGATTTACAATTTTTTGTTTCCTGATAGCCTCTAATGCAAAGACCAGAGCTTCATACTCAAAGACATTATTACTATAATCGATTTCCCAATGTAACCTGTATGAAAAGGGAATGTGATATTCATATCCAAGTGCAACAAATAACACTCCTACCCTTGCCCCTTCATAGGATGAAGCACCATCAAAAAAACATTTTCCATACTCCTTCTCTGTTATTTACACTTTTCTGTGTTTTTTCTATTTTTTTTTCCTCTTCTATACACTCATCAAAATCAGCGTCTAATGATATAATACAATTTCCTATATCCTTATCAACAGCATAGACTGGATAGTTGTTTGGGTTTTGAGGGTCACTTACAGTATATGCCAGTCTATTCTCTTTGTATAGTCGAGTAAATTGTCCACCAAAAATCGGGATCGCAGCGTATGTCATGTCCAGTTGAAGTGATCCACCAAGTTTTTCACCCCAAGACCTGGATAAAAGCATGCCATACTTGACAGGGACGTCAACAATGACTACATCCATAAGAATACTCATTACAGGAATCTGTGCAATATTCACTACCAGATCTTTGATCATGCCCAGACACTTAACCTTTCTGGAATCAAAAGAATATAAGTCCTGATAAGGTCTAATGATTTCAAGGCCCAACTTTTCCATGATAAATTTAGGCATTAAGTTGTGAGAGGCCCCAAAATATAACATTCAATTATGAAGTAAATGATCATGCACAGTTAAGGTAATATAAAAAGGAGCTACATAATCCATAGCATTTTCAATGTTCAGACCAAACATAATCGTAGGCTTTTCATCTTGTAAATTTATTACATCTGCATAACATTTTGCATCAGAAAAATTAATCATTTTAGCAATTTGTTTTTTATAAATTGGATTCTTAGAGAGCTCAACCAGAGGAATGGGGATCTTAATTTTTTTTATTTCATTTTCTAAACTAAAACCTTCAGTTTCTTTTTCGCTTTATCTGGTTGCAGCTTCTGCTTCATTATTATCTGTTTTCTTCGTTTGTGTTGTTGGAGTTACTTCACACACACCTAGGATTTATTTTTCCTAAGTTTATTCCTTATTTATTATTCATAATTAGTCATTATCTAGTGTCCTATATTTTAAGGGAGAATATTCCACCTGGAGAATATTCTCTTTTAGTTGACACTTTAGTTTGACTAGTTGAGTTGAGTTTAGATGTTGCATTGGGATCATCACCATGCAACATTGGGATCATCACCATGAAACATTGAGATAATCACCATCATAATTTGACCTTGCCTTGGTTTCATCACCATAGTG
>SNQJ01S0016409.1:16146-27318 GCA_010110895.2 Picea sitchensis | reverse complement strand
TAGGCATTAAGTTGTGAGAGGCCCCAAAATATAACATTCAATTATGAAGTAAATGATCATGCACAGTTAAGGTAATATAAAAAGGAGCTACATAATCCATAGCATTTTCAATGTGCAGACCAAACATAATCGTAGGCTTTTCATCTTGTAAATTTATTACATCTGCATAACATTTTGCATCAGAAAAATTAATCATTTTAGCAATTTGTTTTTTATAAATTGGATTCTTAGTGAGCTCAACTAGAGGCATGGGGATTTTAATTTTATTTATTTCATTTTCTAAACTAAAACCTTCAGTTTCTTTTTCGCTTTCTCTGGTTGCATCTTGTGCTTCATTATTATCTGTTTTCTTCGTTTGTGTTGTTGGAGTTACTTCACACACACCTAGGATTTATTTTTCCTAAGTTTATTCCTTATTTATTATTCATAATTAGTCATTATCTAGTGTCCTATATATTAAGGGAGAATATTCCACCTGGATAATATTCTCTTTCAGTTGACACTTCAGTTTGACTAGTTGAGTTGAGTTTAGATGTTGCATTGGGATCATCAACATGCAACATTGGGATCATCACCATGAAACATTGAGATAATCACCATCATAATTTGAACTTGCCTTGGTATCATCACCATAGTGTTGCATTATCCTTGATTCCCTTAGTTAACTCCTCACTACTTTATGTTCAGTCAGTTAACTGAAGACTAGTTGATTGGTTAACTCAACTAGGTGGCAGTTCACTCCCATAACTGCCCGAGATACTAGAATAGGTGGCACTTCACTCTTGTAATTGTTGGTGTGTGTAAATATCACTCTAGACCATTCCTATGGTGCATTGGTTCACCTCAATTCAAACTCATTGAGATATATAGAGTATATCATGTGTAAATTATTCATTATTCATAACGGTTAATGAGAATTCTTCCATTCTTTCTCTCCTTCTTATTCTTTCTCCAATTTTGTCTGAAAAATGTTTGTATTATTGTTTAGATAGATCTATTTTGTGCAGGTTCAACAAATTTACATGGTATTAGATCCAACGTACTTCTAAGAAAAGATACACCAAAATTGTTTGCAGGTACAAGAGATTGAAGACAGAGGAAAGATGCAATTCCAAAAAGAATTCATTCTTACACTTTACAACTATTTTGCATGGAAGGAGAAAATAGACATACATATCTGATCTAGAGGGTTGTACAGGTTAACCATGAATACATATATAGAGCTGACATTATCCATAGATAAATCCAAGTACTTAAATCGCATGGATGAGGCACTCGAAACAATTTGCAGTCTTATTTCTCGAGAATGTGCTACATGTTCCCAAGCTTTATGTTAACCTTCTCTCTGTGTATCAAATGAAGAATTCTAGCACTGGAAATAAATTACTATTCACACCAAATGTTGTGGACATCTATGACATGCAAACCAACTCCAGGGTTGCTACCAGTGAGGTAAATCATCAGTCTAGATTGTATACATTTTCTGAATTCATTGAACTTGATTCTGCTTTACTACGTACTCATGTTGATGAAAGTAGTAGGATATGGCATGAAAGGTTTGGAAATTTTAATTTCAGATACATGCAACAGATTAGAAAGCATAGATTAGTTGATAGTCTACCAGAAATCCATTTCTCAAGGGGAGTATGCGAGGCATGTGTTCTCAGGAAACACCCTCAAGAGAAATTTGACAAAGGAAAGTCTCAGTGAGCTTCCACACATTTAGATCTGATCCACAATGGCCTTATGGGTCCTTTTACACATCCATCCATCCACAAAGCGAGGTTTGTTCTCATTTTTTTTTATGATTTCTCACATTTTACTTGGATCTACTTTCTCAGGCAAAAATCTGAGGTCTTTCAACACCTCAAAGATTTCAAAGCCATGGTTGAGACACAGTCCAGAAAGAAGATCAAAGTCCTCTGAGCTGATAACGGGGGAGAGTCTGTAAATAATGAGATCCATAATCTTTACCATGAGGTAGGGATTCAAATGAAACATTTAGTTCCCTATACTCCACAGAAAAATGGAGTTGCTGAGCGAAAAAAACTGATCTCTAAAGGAGATGGCATCTTGCATGTTGTATGAAAAGTTACTACGACAAAGACTATGGGTCGAAGTACTTAACTATGAAACATACATCCAAAACAGATTTCCTCATAGATCTGTCAAGGATAAGACCCCCTACGAGGCTTGGAGTGGCCTCAAGCCAAAAGTGGCTCACGTTCGCATTTTTGGTTCACGTGCATGGGCCCAGATTCACTCTAAAAAGAGGAAGGCACTTGATCCACATAGCACTGAGTTCATTTTTGTTGGATATCCTAACGGTGTGAAGGGATATTGGCTTATTATTCTTTCCTTGGACTGGCTCATCATTAAGCATAGTGTCTAATTTGAGGAAAGTTTCTCACATGTACCTCAACAACCGCATGCAGACACCTTCACTCTTCCACCTATCTGAGATGATGAGAATGCACATGCCGACTCTTCTTCAGATGAGAGTTATGATTTAGAGAAATCTAAGGATTCAAAGTTAGAGTCAGATTCAATACAGTCACATGCAGAGTCAGAGAATCCAGATGCAGTTGCAGAGCCAGAGAAGAAGCCCAAGTGGGCACAAACTACTCTTTAGGATGCAGGGGATCTCGTAGGTGATCTAGCCGATACTAGGAGGACTTGATCTAATTTCGAGGAGCCTCCTGTTGCACTCACTATCATTGAACCATTTCCTTCCACGCATCCTTTCTTGGTTTAGTCTTCAGATCCATAGTCTTATGGAGAGGCTACTGGAAATCCCTTTTGGGAATCTTCCATGCAGGAGGAGTACAACTCCCTCCTCAAGAACCAGACTTGGGATCTAGTTCCCCTTCCTTCTGGGAGGAAACTTATCAGATGAAGATGGGTCTAAAGAACTAAGAGTGTAGATGATGGATAGATTAGGAGATACAAAGCCAAGCTTGTCACCAAAGGCTTTCAGCAGGTTCATGGTATTGACTATGATGAGACCTTCGCTCCAGTAGTGAATATTGATTCCATTTGATTGGCCCTTTCCATTGTGGAAACCAAGGGATGGGAATTCCATCAGATGGATCTGAAGAATGCATTTATTCATGGTGATCTCTCTAAGTAGATTTACATGGAGAAGCCCCATGGATTTATGCAGGACTCATATTTGGTTTGTCAACTGAAGAAGTCACTTTAGGGCCTCAAGCAGGCTTCAAGGGTATGGTTTGCCAAGATGGACTCCTACCTGTTGTCACAAAACTTTTTACATTGTAAATCAGAACCGAATGTATACATGCTCATGACGGTTGATCCACTTCTACTTTTAGTTCTGTATGTTGATTATTTGTTGATCACCGGTTGCTCAACTTCAGTGATTGCTGCAGTAAAGAGGATTCTACATGACAGGTTTTTGATGATGGACATGGGTCTACTACACTTTTTCCTTGGACTTGAGATTAGTCAAGATGCATCAGTCATTAAACTGTCTCAGGCCAAGTATGCACGAGATCTCCTTGACAGATTTCACATGACAGACTGCAAGTATGCTCCAACTCCTTTCCTATCAGGAGTCAAACTTGAGGATGGAGGGGAGACTCCATTGGTTGATAGCACACTATACAGACAACTAGTGGGGATCTTGTTGTATCTCACACACTCCAGACCAGACCTCTCATATGTAGTTGGTGCAGTTTCTAGGTTCATGCAAGAGTTGCATGAGCTACATTGGAAAGCTGCAAAGTGTATCCTTCAATATGTACAGGGCACCATCACCTTTGGGATTCATTATGCAATATATTATACATTAGATCTCATTGGGTTTATTTATTCTGACTAGGCTGGCGATAGCATTGATTGCAAGTCCACATATGGTTACTCACTCAGTCTTGGTTCTGGGCCTATCTGTTGGTCGAGCAAGAAGCAAGTTTCCATTTCTCTATCATCAGCCGAGGTAGTTTACAGAGGGGTAGTTAACATAACCATTTGGGCTATGTGGCTACAACATTTTCTCACTGAGTTGGGCATTTAGTTTCATCGGTCGATTGTCATATCATGTGACAACCAGAGCACTCTGAAGTTCTGCATAGATCCAGTTCAGAGGCAATGGACAAGGCACATCAAGATCCACATGCACTACATCCAGGACTTAGTACATGAGGGGATCATCGACTTATAGTTCTATCCTTCAGTAGAAAAAATGACAGACATTTTAACCAAGACCTTCACTGAGAAGAAATTCCATTCTCTATGAGGTCGCCTTGGAGTGAGGGACACCGTTGCCTAGCAACTGTAGTTATTATTTTTACATACATTGTACCTTGAGGGGGGGGGAGTTTCCCATGATATTTTCCCTCTTTCCTCACTTTATTTTCAATGTATCTTTTGTACTTGGATACTTAACATGGCCTCGTTGTCAGGACCCAATATTTATTTTCACCATAGTGATGTTCAGGGGGGGTGTTGGAGTTACTTCACACACACCTAGGATTTATTTTTCCTAAGGTTATTCCTTTTTTATTATTCATAATTAATCATTATCTAGTCTCCTATATTTTACGGGAGAATATTCCACCTAGAGAATATTCTCTCTCAGTTGACACTTCAGTTTGACTAAATGAGTTGAGTTTAGATGTTTCATTGAGATCATCACCATGCAACATTGGGATCATCACCATACTAATTCGACCTTTCCTTGGTATCATCACTAGAGTGGTGCATTAGCCTTGATTCCCTGAGTTAACTCCTCACTACTCTATGTTCAGATAGTTAACTAAAGACTAGTTAACTAGTTAACTCAACTAGGTGGAAATTCACTCCCATAACTGCCTAAGAGACTAGAATAGGTGGCAGTTCACTCCTGTAACTACTGGTGTGTGTATAGATCACTCTATACCACCACTATGGTTCATTGGTTCACCTCAAATTGAACTCATTGAGATATACAAAGTATATCATGTGTAAATTATTCATTATTCATAACGGTTAATGAGAATTCTTCCATTCTTTCTCTCCTTCTTCTTCTTTCTCCAATTCTCTCTGCAAATGTGTGTATTATTGTATATCTAGATCTATTTTTTGCATGTTCAACATATTTACATGTGTTTCTAGGGTTTCAAGAATTTTATTTTGGGCAACTTGTTTTTGAACTAGTGGTTTAGTAACCACTGCCTCTTTCACTTTGTTTCTTAATATAATCTTTTTTGATGGAACACTTGTAGTATTTTTTTCTCTGGGCCTTAAATTATACTTTTGTTGAAGTTCTTTCTTAATGGATTCAGTGATTCCTTGATATGCAGACTCTCCTAGGTTATCTATACTTTCCTTGATACTAAACATGGGCTCTTGGTCTAGAGATCTTTCATAATCCTGTCTAGTTAGATGAGTTTATTGGTCTTCGTCGCAAAGGTTTTTTATATCCTCTTCTAGCCCTTCATAGTTATGCATATCATCTCCAATAAAAAATTTTGTTTTAAAAGGACCTTGCATTTTTTTATCTTCATTTTTTACTTGTCTTTGCTGGGTCTCGGGGTTATGATTTCTCCTGAAATATTTTCGAGCAAATGGATCAGGTTTGGCTTGGTCTAGTTCAATTCTAGAAATTTTGTTTGACAAATATTTGATTATATTATCCATGTCATCCATTTTTTCTTCGGTAAATCTCCCAGATCCGGAGGGCCCTACTTGTTCCTTGAAGCGTTTAGGTTCTTTAGTTCATGTCTCAACCTTGGATTTTAGTTTACCAGATGCCATCATGTTTGATTCAATTTCTATAGCATTGTATTACATCCCTGTGAGGGTAGCCGGTCTTCTTTCTCTTAAAAGCAGAGCGAAGTCGGGTTCAAAAGCCCCTATGAAAGGCATCTTCGTTGCGGGTTGAGAGGGTTTAAATTCTGCTGGAATCTTATGATAAAGTTTGTTAAATCTCTGAGTAAATTCTAGAACCGACTCGGAGTTCTTATTTCTCAATGCTCTGAATTCAGTCAAGTAGTAAATATGGTCTTTCATTTCTCTCCACTATATTTAAAAATCATTTTCTAAATCATCATACGACCGAAGGGATCCTACCAGGAGTCCTTGAAACCAGATTCTTACATTCCCTTCGAACGTTTGAACTAAAATCCTAGAATAAACATCTTCATGCTCAATCCCTAACATATCAGCAAATTGATCGAAAAAGGTGATATGCTCTGTGGCAGTTAAATCTCCTTCTCCCGTAAATTTTGGTAAGCTCTTCATATAATTTTTAGGTGAATCATGAAGGGTGGGGCCGAGGACCAAGGGAGCGTATATGGGTGCTAGTTTTGAAAAAATCCTAGTGGGTGGAGGTTGTCCTTGACCACCTCCCCCTCCACCACCACCTCCTTCAGCGCCACCTCTAGCTACAGCCATTGAAAGCATAGGGGATGAACTTCGAGAATTAAAAAGAGGGTTTTCAAAAACTTCTATGGACCGAAGTGGTGACCTTTCAACTTCCTCGGAATGCAACGAAGGGAAATATGGAAAATGATCATTAGGGAGAGTAAAGTATAGAAAGGGAGGGAAAGGAAAACATTGATTGGTTTCTTTAGAGTTACAAGATGTATATATAGGTGAACCAGCAGGAGACGAATTGGCATATAAAGTATGCTCTTAAGGATTTCAAGGAACTGAAACCTTTTCTTCGGGCGAGGATGGGGTAGACAGAAAAGTAATGATAGCGAGTATAGAAGAGGATATTTTATTCGGACTATTTGGAGAATCACAAGTGTCAATTTCAATCTTTATTTCGGGTACAAATTCCTCCAGGTTCTTGTGCCTAACCTCATACTGGCTAGTCAAGGCCTCCATAGAGGGTGTTTGTTTAATATTATTTTCAGGGGTTGGTTCTTCAATCGGAACCTTAGTATTGACTTATGTGATTTTCGGTTGGTATTTCTTACCTGTCGATGTGGTAGTCGACTTGAGTTATCCCTTTGGTTTTAATAAATTTTTGGGATCAGATATAGGTGTGGTCTACCTATCATTGAGATTGCTTCTGGTATTCTTTCGATTAAATGCCATCTTATTTGTAGTGGAGTCACCAAGTGAAAAATAAAAAATAGTTGTAATTTAGTGTTCAACCTTCGTTCACTATCAAAGATAGAATCTCACCTTATCGGTCTCCCAGGGAAAAATAACTTTGTTTCTCCGCCCCTGGCAACGACGCCAAAAATATGTTGTTCCTGAGATTAAACATAAGGCTCAAAGAATAATGTCAGGCATCATGAATGTTTTTGAGTGTGTTTTAAAGTGCTTTTTCTACCTTAGTTGTATGGGAAAAATTCCTTAAATGAAATTAATAGTTTGACAGCACAGAGGTTGTATTTCATATCTGAGTCGAAATTGCAATATCGAATGGTATGAGATGAAAATAGAAAACTGTAAAACATAGTAGGGCATCAATTACTGAAGAGACCTACCTTGTTTTCGGTAGAGGAAAAGAGATAGTGTATCCTTGAATAATGCATAAAATGTAGTAATCTACACAGCAAGCAAGTCTTGATTTACTAACAATAAATGCAGAGGAAAAGTTGCTTACTTAATAAATTACTAATACCTTGTGATTACAGTAGTTGTTGTACTAAATTGGAACCAAACATTTATCAAGGAATACATAAAGGAATGCTGAGAAATGGAAAACAAAAGAAACACATAACCCAGATTTAAGAAAACTTGGAATCTCTATATGCACTTGTATTAATACTCTATAAGGATAGTTTTCTCTATTACAATCGGAAAGAAGCAGCCATAAATAAGTCTTTAATCTATGCTTTTATACAAAATGGTATAAACTCAAAATAGTTGGACTTTTCATAATTCTAAAAATACTAAATTTTACAATATGTAAAACTGAAAACTTCCATTGGCCTTCTCCTCTCTCTCTTCGGCTGCTGGCAGAGGCGTTTCTTCTCCTCATCCTTTACTTGGAAATAGCTATCATCTAATCTTGACCTGTATGAGTTGTATTCACATGTTTTATCATATGTTTCCATATGTGTTGGCTTTCCCATATTCAACACATTGGATGCAACTGCTCACTAATTGTACAACCAACCCAGAAGATGCAGTTGCCTCATTTCCTTAAAAAATGTATAACTTATTTTCTATCTGGGGAAACCTTTCCTGTATCTTCTTTTCTCCCAAATATGTGTCCTGTAACTCCATGCTTGGACTTAGTATCCATTTTTTTATTTGGATAAGATCAATTTGGTTCATTTACTGGATGATCGTCATGGCCTCTTCTTTTCTTGTCCTATAGTTACATTGGTTCCTTGCTATGTCAATATTCCCCAGTGCTTCAGAGATATTATTTCCTTAAACATCAAGTAGACCTTCGTCTAGTGAAGATATTTCTTCTAGACAAGCTTTGTGTACCTCTCTGGCCAATATTTTTCTTTCGACAATATTTGATTCCTAGGCCTTCAAAATTATGTCACGTCTGGTTTTCTAAGACAGAGACAGTTGAGGAGCTTTCGATACATAATTTTTTGGTACTAGAAAGATAGCCTTTTGAAACTTATCCCGAGTTGCACGAGCTTCCCTTTCTTTAATGTAAACGTTATTCAGGGAAAGGTCTACGGCCCAGTAACAATTTTGAATGGCTTCCACTTTTGTAAAAGGATATTGTTGGGTTGATTCTGTCTTCTCATGTACTTCCAATGCTTGAGCTTGGAAAGGTGCCATATCTATTGTTGTACCTTCAACCAAGTATATATTGGCTTGTAGTTTCTTGATTAATTTTTCTTGCTGAGTGACCAACCCTTTGTTGTCCTGTGAGTTTTGATGGAGCTGATCGATTTTAGATTTTAGTTGTTGGATCTGATGTCTGTCATCGGCTATGACTTGTTCAAACTATTTGTTCATCTTATTTCTGACATCCCTTTCCATGGTCGCCATCTAGTCTTGCAACTGCCTTACCAACAGATTTCTCTGTTTTATTTAATTCGCTAGATTTTCTACTAAACATTGATTGGCCATGGAAAAGGCACCAAATGAGCCTGCCATTTCCCTAGAGAATTTTTTATCATCTAGACCCTGTCCATCATACAACATTCTTTTCCTTTTGACTATTGTACCATATTTTTGATGCACTTCTCTTTTAACTATGGCCCTTCTCTTCTTACTGAAAAAGAAGTCTGGAGGAGGCATTTGTTCGGCTGAAATCAGAGTAAGGTCCTCTATAAATATGACTTGGTCATTGGAATTTCCTTGACTCGACTGTAAAGGTATTAATGACATAATGGGCCTACCTATCTCTCTGGACGGTTGTTTCTTTGTTGTGCTGGTATCTGGTTTATCTGGTGTAGATAGTGATGTATCATGTCTCTTTTTTTGAAAATATTCAAGATGAGCTGTTGTTTGAGTGCTTGGTGGGTTTGGTAATGAAGTATCCACTCCCTGCATTGAGACTTCGACATTCTTTGGATTTTCCTCAGTACTCTGTTGGTCAGAAATTCTTTCCTCTAATACCTGAGGTGTAGCTTCCTATGTAGATGAAGGTGTTATTGGCTCCCCTTGTAATACCTTTGGAAAAATATTCTTTCTATGCTTCTGAAAATTGTCAAAATTGGCTAATTGATCTGGATACAGAGTTCAGACTCTACTCAATACTTCCTCATATGACCTGACTCCCCTGAATACTTCGTCCTGAGGGGAAATCGCGTGCACATACTTCTTTAAATTCTATTGAGCCAGGTGAGCTTCCACAATCTTATGGGGATTGTGCCTCTTAAACTCAATATCAACTAAATTGATGTCTTCTAGAGCAACAACCTCTTGGCATACCAACCGATCTGGTTAAAATTTTGGGAGAGCATGGGGCGGAACCACGCACCCAAAAACACTAATATAGGAAAGGTTTTCCTCAATATACCAATTTGCTATTTTCCCCAAGTTATCCATGATTATGTCTGAAATTATGGGAGGTGGGAAACTGTATAGGGTGATATGAATCAACACCACTGCATAATGACAGATTTCATAGAAGAAAAATATGGATTTTTCGTCCCACAACTTGGAGTGATAGAAATGGATAGGCTCGGCGTTGGTCGGGTTCTAACTCCATCTCATCAAAGGGAAAGGAGTGATAAAAAAAAGGGCATCCATGATGTATGCCGACATGTAGAAAGGAGCAAGTTTCCCTTTGGAATTTTCCAATTGGTACCCTGTGATTTCTTTGGCCAGGTTGCCTGATAACATCTTGGCTTAGTTGAAAGAATATCCCTCAACCACTTCATGCATAATTGGTACCCATGCCAACAGAAAATGAGAGGAGTCATTTTTCCTGAATATCCTACATAGAATCATACCCTCATAGATCATATGGGCATCTAACGATGCTATGACATATATGATGTGAGTGTCGGCTCTGAATTTCTCAGGATGCCCCCACCAGTCCTTGATTAAATCAGGGTATTTTTTCCCATACTATGTGCACTGTTGTTGGTCAAACTCCATTATGAATTCAACATTGTAACTGTATTTAAAAATTGGGGATAATTTATACATTACTTGTATATGCTCTAGTTGAAAAGACCCAACAACAACCTTCTATGAATTGCAAATGCTCCTGGTTGAAATGTCGACGTTCTCCAGGGCCCAGCCTATGATGTTGTTATACAACATGAGCCTCAACCGCACAACCATCTTGTGTATATCTGACTCAGCTATATCCCTGAGTTTAGTCGCATGGGTTTCGGTTACTTCGTCGCCTTAATCCTCTAGAAAATTTATCAACTCGTGTTGTATAATATCAAACACCTGTGTCCAGTATTTCACGGTATCTATGGCTCTCGGTGAAGTGTCTGAAAGAACATATGTGTTCAAATTTATGTTCTCACCATCTGCTTTATCCATTTTTCATGGTGCCATGATATTAATGAAATCAAAACTGTGTTACCTGCTGTAGGATAATGTGTGAGCTTATGTAGCTGGCTTAAAACTTGTTATTTTGCGAGAATGAAAATATAATTCAAAATCTGATATTATTATTCACCTTAAGCATATTGATTTACGAGTACCATTACGGATGAAATATTAATTTGTTAAGCCCTAATATTGGCTCATTACCCCTTAATTGGGGCATATTAGATTAGTAATGTTATTTTATTTATGTCGGCTTTAGGCCATTAGTTTTAATTTAGATTAGTA
>SNQJ01S0016409.1:4978-16065 GCA_010110895.2 Picea sitchensis | reverse complement strand
TAGACTTCTTAACTTTCTTCCTCAAATTTATTTATGCTTAATTATTTCCATCAAGTTTTCCATGAATGTTTGGCAACAAGAAGCTCTGGGTTTGATGATCCAGGTGGATATTGGTGGCCACCCACCTGTTCCAAATTACAACTAGCTCATTTTGACAGTTTTCAGTTTAACACGTTTCTCTATAATGGGGAAATTTATTTATAATTGTGGTTTCTTCACTTCTCGAGCTATCCTGAATCCCTACACAACATCCAAGTGGATAATGGTGCATGCCCACCTATTCCAACTGGTTTATTTTGGAAGTTTTCATGTCAGTACATCTTTCTATACTTCCAGGGCCATTTTGGGGCCCTAAAAAATGTTTTCTTGGATTTCCATAGTCAAACTATAAATATAGTTAGATTTTGATGGCATAATGTGTAGTTCTTGAAAATACCCTTCCAACGGGCTATCACACGCCTAAACCAGAGATCGTATTCAAATGTTACAACCTCGAGAAGTCTATGTACTAACTTACCTCAATGGGGCCCACATGACTTTTGGTGCCTCATCTCCTAGGGTTAGGTTTTTTAGATTTCTAGGGTTTTGGAATTCATGTTTATCATAAAAATTCCTTGAGAGCCTCATTATAATCATCATTTTCTTGCAAATGAGCGTAGTCATCACATATCTTCTGAGAGATAAATATGCCACCATTCTAGCAAGTCTTGCACTCTATATTTTTACAATCTCTATACATTTTCTTCATTAATACAAATCATATATTGTTGTATTTATTTGTTTCTAGAAACTTTTATGTGTATTTCATTTTAATATCTAGGACGGGAATACTCAGATGCGGAACGGGTGGACTCCAATCAGTAGCACGTGAACTCCATGTGAACTCCATTATAGAGTTGCATGTGAACTCCATTCAGTTATAGCCTTCGTTATAGAGTTGCATGTGAACTCCATTCGGTTGCATTAAATTCTTTCATGGAAAGGATCGATGTGAAGTCCAATCAGTACAGGATTGATCGAGCCAATGTTGTTGCCCGTATTCTTTCACGTACAGGATCGAATTCGAAGTTTTCATTTCATTTGAAACCATTCAGTCACATTAAATTCTTTCACCCATTAAAAATTTTCCACACTATTATTCTTTGGGCCCCTCTCTTATTAAATTCTTTCACCCATTAAAATTTTTCCAAAATGTTATTCTTTGGACCCCTCTCTTTTTGGTTTGTGGATTCTCTGTTGATTGCTACTGGTCTGGGTGGCGAATACATATGGATTCATAATGAAAAGTTGTAATATGAACATTTTAATTGATAAGAGTAAAGTAGTTATATATTTCATAAATATAATAATTATAAAAGAATATAGTTTTCCAATTTTTACAACATTAAACATTAAACAACCAAAAAATAAATAAATTGTAATTGTTATTATACGTTCTCTCATAAAAAAAATTGAAGCTTCCAACATACATTATGATTCATATCTTAAGCATATCCCAATGTGTTTAATCATGGAAGCCAAATTCTTTAAACTCCCGAGAAAATTTGTGATGTTCATTAATCATGGAAGCCAAATTCTTTAAACTTCGGAGCAAATTTGTGATGTTCATTGTAGATTTCATCATAAAATAAGAAATTATTCTAAAGCTTGAGGACTTTATTGAGGGGTGACAATTATATTGAAACACTATAAGAGCCATGAAGAAAGTCTACTCTCTTTATAAGCCTATAGAAACATGCAAGTGAGTGCATCCATTGCTTATTATTTAGGTTAAAATGTTTATCATTTGTAACTTGCTAAGATCCACACAAGCATAGAGTTAAAGGACATTATTCATCAAGATCACCAAGTATGTTATGCTTATTGTGGGTATTGATTGTTCACTTTGTCTCTCAAACCATACAAAAATGCATGCTAGAGTGGATGTTTGATCCAGATTTAGAAGAAGAACGAGTTGATTAAGACATTGAATACAATAAAAGCAGGAATATGAAGAAAGTGAACAATATGTTCTATTAAATAATGAAATAGGTTGAAACTGTAAAACTGCAGAAGTGAAACACTTGCTCTAATGATAGTAGTTATCTCTGAGAAGAGATGTGGATGCTACATACAGTTATCCATCTTAGCAGAATGAATTACAATAAGGCTCCAGAGGCCTTTTTGATATTACTCATGAATGCCAAAACCCTAGACATCCAAAAACCTAACCCTAGACGGTGAAACACCAAAATTCATGTGGCCCCCTATGGGTAAGTTGGTACCTCAACTTCCCAGAGTTGTAACTTTTGCATACGACCTCTATTTTAGGCGTGTTATAGCTCGTTGGAAAGGTCTTTTAGAGAAATACACTTTAAGCCATCAAACTCTTACTCTGTCTACAATTTTACTATGGCAAGCCAAGAAACAATGTTGAGGGCCCCAAAACGGCCCTAGAAGTACAACAAGATGTGTTGACATGAAAACATACAAAATAAGCATGTTGGATTAGGTGAGAGGACACCAGTATTGTTAGGTTTCTAACTCGCACATAGGTAGATCAATATATTCGGATGTAATAAAGGTCAATATTAATAAGGCATTTCAATAAAATAGAATAAGGTGGATGTAAGAAGACCTAATAGAAGCTTCTGCTTCTAGAAGGATCTTCCTCTAGATGCTTCTCTCGTTAGACATATTTAGTATAAATAAGGGTCGAGGGTATGAAAACCATAGCTTGGATATTATTATAACAGAGAGCTTCTCGACTGGAGGTTGCCCCCTTGAAGAGGCCTGTGAACATTGCTTTATGAATCAAAGTGTTATTTATGTTGTTGTTCTTATATCATTTCTGTGTTATTGTGGAGATTATGTTGGTTATATTGTTGTTATTATGTCATTTCTATCATTTTATTTCTGGTCTGCGTATCTATTATATCTCCTATCTTGCAAGTGGTATCAGAGCACTTTCCTTGGCATAAATTGTGGGAATTGTTTTGCAGGGTAGAGATGCATTCTGATGTCTTTAAGCCATATAGATATGTCATTTCGCACATAAACCCACGGTTGAGGGATTCATACACACAGGAACATTACTTATCTTTATACAACATTACAGATGACTTGGCCAAACTTTGGTATGGTGTTCTACATCTAGATCAAGAACGTTGGCAATGGAGAAAAAATTGTTGTCAAGGGTATATTGCTTGGACACAATTTGTGGTAGATATTTATGAACGCTTTTACACTGACACCAACCATTTGGCCCATTTGACAAAGATAAAACAATTAGGAACAGTGGAAGGCTTCATAGCTACATTTGAGCGCCTGGATTTTCGAACAGAGGGTATGACTGATGCTTTCTTTTGAGAGTGTTTTATTAGTGGCCTCAAGGAGGAGATTCCGACCCATGTCCTCATGGCTCGACCCTCGATTTGGGTGGAGGTTACTAAAATGTCTAAAGAAGAAAAACAAGTTGTATCCTCTCAAAACCATAAACATTCCCTTATCCCTTGCCCTAAACCTGTAAATCCCACTACTCCCTCTGCCCCATTAAAGATCCAAAAATTGACCAGGGCTAAAATGGTTGAACGCCAACTCAAAGGCCTTTGTTATAATTGTGATGACAAATATTTCCCGGGCCACAAGTGTAAGGAACAAAAGATTTTTATGGCCATATCTGAGCATATTTTGGAAGAGGATGTTGAAACTCCCCTTGTGTCTGAGTCACCTGAAATCACTGACATAACCCCTCCCTTAGACCCTCCCAAAGTAGAACCCGTCATTTCCCTCAATGCTCTCATTGACTTCTCCGCTCCCCAAACCCTTAAGTTAATTGGTTACATCAAGCATCAGAAGGTCATCATTCTGTTTGATAGTGGAAGCACCCATAATTTTATTCATCGTCACATTGCCCAAGAAACTCATTCCTACATCCATGCTGTCAACAATTTCCAAATCATGATTGCCAATGGTGCTTCCATGAAATGTGGAGGGTGCTGTGAAAATGTGTGTCTCCAAATCGGTGACTA
Source organism: Picea sitchensis (assembly GCA_010110895.2). NCBI lineage: Eukaryota > Viridiplantae > Streptophyta > Pinopsida > Pinales > Pinaceae > Picea > Picea sitchensis. Next base: position 12,055 of record SNQJ01S0016409.1, on the reverse strand, counting down.
CCACCTCAAATCCCATATGTTTTCTATCGACATGGGTGGTTGTGACATTCTATTGGGTGCAGACTGGCTAAGAACTTTGGGTCCCATTCTCATGGATTTTAAGGCATTAACCCTGCAATTTGACTAGGAAGGCCACCAATATAAATTCCAAGGCATCATTGTTGGTTCACCTGAGGTCATTAGTTCACATCGCATGGAAAAGATGCTCAAAAAAGATCATTCTAGTGTCATTTCCCAACTCCTTGCCATACAAGCAATGGAGACACCCCCAGTACCGCATGACCTCCAAGCCCTCCTTTCTAAACATGAAATGGTATTTTCCACTCCCCAAGGACTCCCTCCTTCCCACAGTGTTCATGATCATTCCATTCCCCTTGTACCCGGAAGCCTTCCTCCCAATATTTGTCCATATCGCCACCCCTTCTCACAAAAAAATGAAATTGAGAAAATGGTCTAGGAACTCTTTAATGCAGGCATTATCCGTCCTAGTACGAGCCCTTACTCTTCTCCTATAGTCATGGTCCTGAAGAAAGAAGGTTCTTGGAGAATGTGTCCTGACTTCCATGCCCTCAATAAACTGACCATTAAAGACAAATTTCCCATTCTTGTCATTGATGACCTCCTGGATGAATTGAGTGGAACCCAATTCTTTACTAAACTTGATCTTCGCTCGGGCTATCACCAAATATGTATGAAAGAGAAAGACATTCCCAAGATGGCCTTTTTCTCTCATGAGGGCCACTATGAGTTTTTGGTCATGCCCTTTGTCTTATGTATTTCCCCCTCCACCTTCCAAAGCCTCATGAATCATGTCTTCCACCCCTTTCTCTGTCATTTTGTCTTAGTTTTATTTGATGATATCCTCATCTATAGAAAAACCTGGATAGACCATCTTACTCATGTGGATCAAGTTCTCCATCTACTCTCTCAACACCAACTTTTTCTGAAACAGTCTAAATGTGCTTTTGGTGCCTCAGAAGTAGAATACTTGGGTCATCTAGTTGGCAAGGATGGCGTCGGGGTGGACCCAAAAAATATTGAAGCTATGCAAGACTAGACACACCCAAAGACTCTCAAAATCTTGCGTGGATTTCTGAGCTTAATAGGGTATTATCGCAAGTTTGTTAAGAACTACGGAAACATTGCAGCACCTCTCACGACTCTCCTTAAAAAGAACTCTTTCACTTGGATTCTAGCCACTGCTTAAGCTTTTCAAACATTGAAGACGACCATGTGAACCACTCTGTTTCTGGCCCTTCCTGATTTCACAAAGACTTTTGTGTTGGAATGTGATGCCTCAGGGAAAGGAATCATCATTGTCCTTATGCAAGAGGGTCGACCTTTGGCCTTCACCAGCAAGCAACTGTCTGAAAGGAATCTAGGAAAACCCATTTATGAAAAGGAAATTTTGGCTATTCTACATGTCGTTGATCTGTGACACCCTTATCTCTTGGGGAAACGCTTCCAAATTAAGATCGACCATCAAATCCTCAAGTAATTTTTTAAACAACGCATTTCCTCCCAAGAGCAACAAAAATGGGTGACTAAGCTCTTTAGATATGATTATGAGATCATTTACAAGAAGGGAAAAGACAATGTAGTGGTGGATGCACTTTCCTGAAAATATGAAGAAGAAGGATCCCTTTTTTCTCTTTCCTTCATTGTACCAGATTGGCTCCAAGATGTGCGCCAGGAATGGATTCAAGATCCCAAAAGTTCACATCTGATCTAGCAATTGTAGACGAAGGCTCCGGCTCCCCCAGGGTACTCTTGGATCCAAGATGAGCTTCGCTACAAAGGCCATTTGTATTTAAGTAAACAATCAAAGATTAAATCCATGGTACATTCTGAGCTTCATGCTACACCCACAAAGGGGCACTCAGGGTTCACCAAAACATATGATAGGGTCAAACATTCTTTTTCTGGGATGGTATGAAATAGGACATCCGTAATTTTGTCACTGAATGTGAGGTGTGTGAACACAACAAGGGAGAAACAGTCAAATCTTTGGGCACAATACAACCCCTTTTGATTCCACCTACTATTTGGAAGGATATCTCTATGGAATTTATTACCGGCTTACCCAAATTGGGGAATAGATCAGTCATAATGGTGGTTGCGGATCACCTTTCCAAGTATTCTCATTTTTGCGCTCTTAAACACCCATTTATTGCATCCACGGTGGCTCAAATTTTCATGGACCAGGTCTTCAATCTTCATGTCATGCCGCACTCTATTGTTTATGATCGTGACCCAACTTTCACAAGCAATTTTCGGCAAGAACTGTTTAAGCTACAAGTCACCCAATTGCATCTCAGCTCATCTTATCATCCCCAGAATGATGGTCAAACGGAAGTTGTCTACAAGTGTTTGGAAACATATCTGAGGTGTTTTGCCTCTGAAAAACAACATCAGTGGGCTTAATGGTTACCCCTAGATGAATGGTGGTATAACACTTCCTACCATACAGCTAATCGCATGACTCTTTTGAAGTAGTATATAGATAGAAGCCACCTTCAGTTCTCTCATACTTATCAGGTACCTCGAAGGTCCAGGCGGTTGACCAAACACTTACAGTTCGAGAGGATATTCTTCGTACCCTTAAAGAGAACTTGGTCACGGCACAAAATCGCATGAAGCAACAAGCAGATCAAGGTCACTTTGAACATCAATTTTCATAAGGGGATCAAGTGTTTATGCGACTGCAACAATATAAGTAAACTTCCATCAAGGCCGAGCATTGTTAGAAGCTAGTGCCCAAATTTTATGGTTGGTCACTCAACAGGACAACAGAGGGTTGGTCACTTAACAAGAAGAATTAATCAAGAAACTACAAGTCAATATATACTTGGCTGAAGGTACAACAATAGATATGGCGGATTTCCAAGCTCAAGCATTGGAAGTACATGAGAAGTCAGAATCAACCCAACAAGATATTTTTACAAAAGTGGAAGCCATTCAAAATTGTTACTGGGTGGTAGACCTTTCCCTGAATAACATTTACATTAAAGACAGGGAATCTCGTGCAACTCAAGATAAGTTTCAAAAGGCTATCTTTCTAGTAACAAAATATTGTGTATTGACAACTCCTCAACTGTCTCTGTCTTAGAAAACTAGACGTAACATAATTTTTAAGTCCTGGGAATCAAATATTACCGAAAGAAAAATATTGGCCAGAGAGGTACACAAAGTTTGTTTAGAAGAAATATCTTCACTAGACAAAGGTCTACTTGATGTTGAAGGAAATAATGCCTCTGAATCCCTGGGGAATATTGACATAGCAAGGAACCAATGTAACTCTAGGACAATAAAAGAAGAGCCCATGACGATCATCCAGTAAATTAACCAAATCGATCTTATCCAAATAAAAAAATGGATACTAAGTCCAAGCATGGAGTTACAGGACACATATTTGGGAGTAAAGAAGATACAGGAAATGTTTCCCCAGATAGAAAATAAGTTATACATTTTTGAAACAAATGAGGCAACTGCGACTTCTGGTTGGTGGTACAATTAGTGAGTAGATGTATCTAATGTGTTGAATACGGGAAAGCTAACACATATGGAAACAAATGATAAAACGTGTGAATACGACTCATATAGGTCAAGATCAGATGACAGTTATTTCCAAGTAAAGGATGAGGAGAAGAAACGCCTCTGCCAGCAGACAAAGAGACAGAGGAGAAGGCCAATGGAAGTTTTCAGTTTTACATATTGTAAAATTTAGTATTTTTAGAATTATGAAAACTCCAACCATTTTGAGTTGAGACCATTTTGTATAAAAACATAGATTAAAGACTTATTTATGGCTTCTTCTTGCTGATTGTAATAGAGAAAACTATCCTTATAGAGTATTAATACAAGTGCAGACAGAGATTCCAAGTTTTTTAAAATTTGGGTTATGTGTTTCTTTTGTTTTCCATTTATCAACATTCCTTTACGTATTCCTTGATAAATGTTTGGTTCCAATTTAGTACAACAACTACTGTAATCACAAGGTATTAGTAATTTATTAAGTAAGCAACTTTTCCTCTGCATTTATTGTGAGTAAATCAGGACTTGCTTGATGTGTAGATTACTGCATTTTATGTGTTATTCAAGGTTACACTACCTCTTTTCATCAACTGAAAACAAGGTAGGACTCTTCAGTAATTGATGCCCTGATATGTTTTACATTTTTCTATTTTCATCTCATACCATTCGATATTGCAATTTCGACTCAGATATGAAATATGACCTCTATGTTGTCAAACTGTTAATTTCATTTAAGGAATTTTTCTCATACAACTAAGGTAGAAAAATCACTTTAAAACACACTCAAAAACATTCATGATGCCTGACATTATTCTTTGAGCCTTAAGTTTAATCTCAGGAACAACATATTTTTGGCGTCATTGCCAGGGACGGAGAAACAAAGTTATTTTTCCCTGGGAGAACGACAAGGTGAGATTCTATCTTTGATAGTGAATGAAGGTTGAACACTGAATTACAACTATTTTTTATTTTTCACGTGGCGAATCCACTACAAATAAGATGACATTTAATCGAAAGAATACCAGAAGCAATCCAGACGATAGGTAGACCACACCTATATCTGATCCCAAAAATTTATTAAAACCAAAGGGATACCTCAAGTCGACTACCACATCGACATGTAAGAAATACCAACCAAAAATTACACAAGTCAATACTAAGGTTCTGATTGAAGATACAACCCCTGAAAATAATATTAAACAAACACCCTCTACGGAGGCCTTAACCAGCCAGTATGAGGTTAGGCACAAGAACTTGGAGGAATTTGTACCCGAAATAAAGATTGAAATTGACACTTTTGATTCTCCAAACAGTCTGAATAAAAGATCCTCTTCTATACTCGCTATCATTACTTTTCTGTCTACCCCATCCTCACCCAAAGAAAAGGTTTTAGTTCTCCAAAATCCTGAAGAGCGTACTTTATACCCCAATTTGTCTCCTGGTGGTTCACCTATATATACATCTTGTAACTCTAAAGAAACCAATCCATGTTTTCCTTTCCCTCCATTTCTAGACTTTACTTTCCCTAATGATCATTTTCCATATTTCCCTTCATCATATTCCAAGGAAGTTGAAAGGTCGGCACTTTAGTTCGTAGAAGTTTTTAAAAACCCTCTTTTTAATTCCCGAAGTTCATCCCCTAGAATTTCAATGGCTGTTGTTGGAGGTGGTGCTGGAGGAGGTGGTGGTGGAGAGGGAGGTGGTCAAGGACAACCTCCACCCACTAGAATTTTTTCAAAAGTAGTAGCCATATATGCTCCCTTGGTCCTCGGCTCTGCCCTTCATGATTTACCTAAAACTTATATGAAGAACTTACCAAAATTTATGGGAGAAGGAGATTTAACTGCCACAGAGCATATCACCTTTTTCGATCAATTTGCTGATATATTAGGGATTGAGCATGAAGATGTTTATTTGAGGATTTTAGTTCAAACATTCGAAGGGAAAGTAAGAATCTAGTTTCAAGGACTCTCGGTAGGATCCCTTCGGTCCTACAATGATTTAGAATTTTTTTTTTTAAGACAATGGAGAGAAATGAAAGACCATATTTACTACTTAACTGAATTCGGGGCATTGAGAAAGAAGAAGTCTGAGTCGGTTGTAGAATTTACTTAGAGATTTAACAAACTTTATCATAAGATTCTAGCATAATTTAAGCCCTCTCAACCTGCAGTGAAGGTGACTTTCGTAGGGGATTTTGAACCCGAATTCGCTCTGCTTTTAAGAGAAAGAAGACCGGCTACCCTCACAGGGATGCAATAAGATGCTATAGAAATTGAATCAAACATGATGGCATCTGGTAAACTAAGAGCCAAGTTTGAGACATGAACTAAAGAACCTAAACACTTTAGGGAACAAGTAGGGCCGTCCAAATCTGGGAGGTTTACCGAAGAAAAAATGGATGACATGGCTAATATAATCAAATATTTGTCAAACAAAATTTCTAGAATGGAAGTAGGCCAAGCCAAACCTGATCCATTTGCCTGAAAATATTTCAGGAGAAATCCTAACCCTGAGACCCAACAAAGACAACTAAAAAATGAAGATAAAAAAATACAAGGTCCTTTTAAAATGAAATTTTTTATAGGAGATGATATGCATAATTATGAGGGGCTAGAAGAGGATATAAAAAACCTTAGTGATGAAGACCAATAAACTCATCTAACTAGACATGATTATGAAAAATGTCTAGACCAAGAGCCCATGTTTAGTAACGAGGAAAGTATAGATAACCTAGGAGAGTGTGCATATCAAGGAATTGCTGAATCCATTATGGAATAACTTCAATAGAAGTATAATTTAAGGCCCAGAGAAAAAAATACTACAAGTTTTCCATCAAAAAAGATTATATTAAGAAACAAAGCGAATGAGGCTGTGGTTACTAAACCACTAGTTGAAAAACAAGTTGCCCAAAATAAAATTCTTGAAACCCTAGAAACACATGTAAATGTGTTGAACATGAAAAAAATAGATCTAGATAAACAATAATACACACATTTTCAGAGAGAATTGGAGAAAGAAGAAGAAGGAGAGAAAGAATGGAAGAATTCTCATTAACCGTTATGGATAATGAATAATTTACACATGATATACTCTGTATATCTCAATGAGTTTGACTTGAGGTGAACCAATGCACCATAGTGGTGATATAGAGTGATCTGTACACACACCAATAGTTACGGGAGTGAACTGCCACCTATTCTAGTCTCTCAGGCAGTTATGGGAGTGAACTGCCACCTAGTTGAGTTAACTAGTCAACTAGTCTTTAGTTAACTGTCAGAACATAGAGTAGTGAGGAGTTAACTCAGGGAATCAAGGCTAATGCACCACTTTGGTGATGATACCAAGGCAAGGTTGAATTAGGATGGTGATGATCCCAATGTTTCATGGTGATGATCTCAATGCAACAACTAAACTCAACTCAACTAGTCAAACTAAAGTGTCAACTGAAAGAGAATATTCTCTAGGTGGAATATTCTCCCCTAAAATATAGGAGACTAGATAATGACTAATTATGAATAATAAACAAGGAATAACCTTAGG
>SNQJ01S0016408.1:107833-130163 GCA_010110895.2 Picea sitchensis | reverse complement strand
GAGATGTAGCTCCACTGTGTATTATTCACGGCTACTCTTTATAGTTATTTGACATGGATCTACAGTGTATTTGATTGGTAGCCATGGTTCTATTTTATCCTGCGCATGGGTATGCCTGCCTCGGTGAGACATCTGTTATTTTGCAGACGAAACCTCCTGGTTCCTGATCCTTGGGCTCAATCGTTCGACACATCAGTAAACATTGGTAATGTATTTCGGCCATCAGATGCTCTTCTAACCTCACACATTAGGGGGAATCTGTTATAACTCTAAATTTCACCACACATGCTTACCTATCATCAGGCCAATTCATATCCCTTCTTTGCCAAAACTCTGTTGAACAACTCTTTGGAAATCCTCTTGTGTCAAGGCCCACGTGCCTTAACCCATTACTGCACGCATGTGCACGCTGGTTGACTCACTACAGCCCGTGTGTACCTAACAAAGCATGAAAAAATGAAAGTTGCCGATGGAACAAAAAGCTATGGGTCAGTTAACTGAAACTCCCGACCATGCATGGCCGAGGGTTCTTCCAAAACCCTAGCTCCTTCTAGCCTATAAAAGAAGGGGTAGGGGTACCATTTGGAAGAGGAAAAAATATAGCGAAGAAAATCTACCCATTTACGTAATCCATTGTCCCAACCCTTTAGCCTTTCCTCATGCCAAAGGAGATTTAACACAAAGTAGTTGAAGGACAGAAGAAGAGGAGCCCAGGATCAAGTTCAAGGAGCGGTGACCAGTCTCAGCGTTGTTGTAAGTTGATTCACTTTCAGTAATAAAAAGAATACTTTTCCCATCCCAATGCATGAATTGTCTATGGTTTGATTAATTTATGTTTGATTTCTAACCCTTGAGTATAGAAGTAGCATGCATGCATAGTTGTTGTTTGTCTTGAGTGCAAGTTATCTGTGGAAGGAGTAGCGCAAGAAAGTAATCGAAGAGCAACGAAGGATATACATCGAATGCCGGTAATAAGGTTAGTGGACCTTTTCCATGCATTTACTATGAAAGAGGGGTTTAAATCTTGGGTTGTACGTAAAAAAGTAGTTTCTTTTCGGTCAAAATCTGCATGCAAGTCTGACCCTAGTTTGCTAGTCCGTAGGGTGTTTTTCCCAACAACACCTAGTATCCTATATATACCAAGGAGACATTTTCATTTTGAATCATCTTGTACTTGAACATTTAAGTGGGGTAAAAGGAGGTTTCCCCCTCGAAGAGGCTTATTATCTAAAATTATCTCCCTTTCAAGGCGTTGAGTACTTTTTCTGAGGATTTTCTATGTTATATTGATATTTGGTTCTTAACAACGAGGACCATGCTACACATAATTTTCTATCCTTTCCCGAACTAAAGGTCATCTATCAAAAAGTTGAGGATCTATAACATTTGTGCTACATCTCTGAAAAGACACCCTGCCATCCTAAGCCTGAAGGTATGATCCAAGATCAATCTCAATATTTCAATTCATATGGACTAACCCTTCAATGCAATATGCTTCTCAATCATGGGGTATGACAACAAAAATGGGTAGTTCCTCCTCCCAATAAGTTATGGAAACAAGGTTGGACAAATCCCACCATGGGAGGACCCTAACAACTTATGACATAGCCACCCATACAACTTATTCCTCCACCCCAAATGAAAGAATATACATCCACCTCTCCTTTACCACAACTACTTTCACAACCCATACCTAACCCAAATCATGGGAGGCCATCCCAACTAGTGCAATATTCTAGACTAGAAACCTACCCTACTTACTCCATCTCTTCCTTGGACTATAATGATATTCACCTTATATCTGGGAATATTCTAACCAAGAAACAACCTCACATTATCATTGAAGATATAAATGAGGATGTCGCAAGTGAAGAATCATAACAAAGACAATATCATGAACCTATTGAGGGGTCCAAGATCCATTTAACTCAACAGTAGGAAACAAACCCACCTTAGAGGCCTAATTAGAATCTGTAGCATTTGATGGTGGAATGGTTCTCCAGATCTTTTGATCTAGATAATTTATCAATGGGATTTACTTAGTGATTAACATGATATCTTTCTGTGAAAGTTCCTCCTTTAGATTAAACGTTCTCTTTTTGTATTTTCTTTTATTAGATGAGTCTGATTAAATGAGGTGTGTTGGTATGAACCAACTGATAGAGGGGATTCTTAACAACTAAATAAGGTTGAGCCTGGGATAACCCTCGTTCTCAAGCATGCAGACAAAGATATTCACACCTATTACAAGTCTAGAAATAATACATTAACTTGTTGGTATTTCAACAATGACTGAGATAAAATTATTGAAAGAAAGTACGCATGCAATAAGATGAGTGAAAGAAAAATAGTTTCCTTATATCTACCATCAATCACACATTAACACAACAATTTGTTTTTCATCATTAAGAAAAAAAGAACTGCTAAAATATTCAAACAGATGGATTAGCAATAGATTCATAAACTCTTACTTGTTACAGCATCAATTACTGAAATAAAAGTTGGAAGTAATTCCTCCTCAATCCAGTCACATAATGCCTTTGATGAAAAAAACGAATTTTGTCTCTGGTTCTAAACAAAACTTCTCAATTAAGGTTGATCAAAAATAGTTGTTTACAATTCTAAAAAAAGAGGGTATTTTCCCAAAACCATCGACTCGTTCTAAAATGTCAATCCCCCTATTTATAAAAAATCACTAACTATAAATAGTTTCTACAAGTTTGTATTAAGTAAAACAAAATATTGCCACATGGTGCTTGATCTCTTTGTCCTATGAAAATCATCTCGTGATTCTACTGGAGTGGATGAATCTTCTCATATTCTGACCACTTGACGAAGAGATCCTCGCATGTGTTAGCATACAGGAATCTGTGCTAATACATTCGAGTTGCAAGCATTTCCTTCACTTCCATTGCTCGTTCTCTATATTTGGCAACTTTGGCACTTAATTGTTGTAGAACTGCATAAGCCTTGATAGGATGCTCCATAAACTTTTGTATTTGACCCGGTGTCATGCTTTCCACCTTTAGCATCTCCACTCCCCATGTTGAGTCTTTTTTTGCATGTCCTTTGACTATGTCATGCAAGTCGAAAAAGTCTTCGGATGAACCGAACTCAGGGAGGCCAATGTCTCTCATATTCCGATTGATCTTTTTCTAGATTCTTTCATACTCGACCCATCTATTCTGTATTTCTCATTGAGGTTCCTGGGCCATACATACCCAATAATCAAATACTTTCCTGATCTGGGTGATGTTGCTATCCATTAGCACTCGAATACCATGCTCCTCTGCGTCTCGGCCCTTCTGCACTGCGCTGATGTAGTCAATTTTTTCTACGGCTTGGTATTCCTTTTCATACCATATATCCATGTCCTTACAGGTTTCTAGTTCCATAAGGGTATCTTCTTGATAATCGACTACACATGCAGTGAAAAAATGTCTTTTTCTTGTGAACTTTGCATATGCATCTTGGAACTCAATATTCAAAAACATTGTGGCCTGCGTTGAGTCTGGGTAATATTTTTCCAAATGGAATAGATGGTCTAGCTCCTTCAGTGTAGCAGGGATTTCCTTTTCATCTCACTTTTCTTGATCCAATGTGGCATTAGTGATAACCATCCCTGTGTCGATAAGCTAAGATGTCTTTGTGTGTTCTGTGTTGAGAAGATGTCTTTTGTGTGTTCTGTGTTCTCCTCCGTGGTGATGAGAATCAGGCTATCCAACGTCAGTATTCTTTTCTTGGCAGTTCTCCTCATGATAGCTTTCCTCTTCCTATCGTAAGCGATCGTATGTATATCAAAGACCTCATCAACGGGCTCAAGGATTTGTTTTTCTCCCCAAGTCAGAGTGTTTCCCAAGCTTCCTAATGTATGTATTTTTTCTAGGACCGGTTCTTGTACTTATTCCATATGTTCTGATGGCTCGACCTTCATCTTTTGTTCATTGACTGGTGAGGTATCGACCAAAATTGAAGATTAAGTGATAGGCTCAGTACTTACTTGGTGATCGGTTGTCGAGGTGTCGATCTCCAACTGTTGCACTTCCTCTTTTTGTCCACCTGAACCTAGCTCATTCTTGGAGTTGTCTTTCGGGGTCCTTGATAGGTCCCATATGATGCCAAAGTAGACATGTACAGTGACGCAGAACCCCTACCTCAATAGGTTCTATTGACCTCCTGATCTATGGACCTTCCTCTATTCCTAAGCTGAAGAAACTCTCCAAGTCCTTGATGTGACCTCCATGAAAACAAATCCATAGGTCTCCTTTTGTGAACCCCACTTGTGCTAGAAAGCACTAGGCGCGAGCTCTACCCATGTGACCACCGATGGTTACCAAGAGCCTAAACAAAGTTTCTTCACGTTTCATGATTTTGGGAATTTTTTGCGAGTCACCCCGACTCCTTCGATTCCCAAAAACCCAAAATAGGATAACGGTCCCTAGCACCTCCATTAGTTATTCACTGATGTGATATTCCTCTGTGACCTGGGGCCCAACTTTCGAGCGTGTTGAGATTTTATGACTCACGACTTATGGGCAATAGTTTCCTCCACTCTCCCGACTCATGACTTCCTGATATTCACAAGTTCCAAATAAATGGCTCACACTCCTCCATATTTGATGGCTACTATCTCTCTTGAGATTTTAAATTTTGAAAGAATTTCCCCTTTATCCTCTTCGCAGATCTTCGGGATCCAGTGGCCCATGAAAATCGCACTTCACCCTCTGAGAATTTCCACCATCCATTCAGGCTCTCAATAGTTCCTCGCCAAATAACTTGGAGTCCAGCCTCTCGAGCTTGATTTCTGTGAGGTGACTTCGACCCTCGTCCTTCCTTTGAACTTTCTTCGAGTCTCTATCCCTTCTGAGCTTGATTCTTGTTGCAAACTCAAGGATTCTAAGGAATCCTACACGCACTCTTTGTGGCTTCCATAATAACCTATGGGTATCTGATATCTTCCAAATCTGTGCACTCCTTGCAATAGAAGTTCTTCAACCACCCACTTGGGTTGGAAAAGTCTAAGACTTCGACCTGGACTGTGCACACCTTGCATGGCTCTGTGCTCTACCTGCACTCTTACTGCTATAAGTTAACGTTATCTCTCCTGGTATTTTCGCAGGTAAGACTCAGAACTCGTCGACGCACTCCTTGTGAGCTTTCACTGCACTCCTTGTAGGAATTCTCAAGAAGAGAAACAATTGAAACTTATACTCTCTCTCTCTCTCACAGACTTCATACATTCAACATGAAATTACATACACATGGAATTGAAACAAATGCATAACAGAGACTGAAAATAAATTGTAAACATACCATTCAATAGATGCATACAGTAACCATAAAACACAATGAAATTGGATCAAAGCATTCTTATATTAATCCAAGTGCTTATGTACATGGTTTCTATAGAAACAACTATCTGCTCACACAGCTTCTCCAATCTCAATTCTTCTCTTCTCTCCTATGCTCTCTTGCTCTCTACAGCTTAATTACAATGAGAATGATAATACCATACATATACAAGGGAGTCCTCTTAAGTTTTCCTTCCTACAACTCTAAGCTATCTTATCAAAATTAAAGACTACAACTACTTTACATTTATTACAATAAATGCCTACAACCGACAAATGAGAGAAAATGCTCAAGATCTGCGTTACAATCCCAAGACATTAAAAGCAAATATATATTTTCAGATATTACATTAACATGCCATCCTTTGAAATTCAAAATCCTTCAAAATGTGCACTGGTGTATATCCATCTATCCTCCACTCGCACTTGCTTCGCTGGTGATGCTCCTGCATCATACTCCTCTGGCTAAAAAATTCATGGACTCCTGCCCATGAGCTCCTGCACTGACTGTCCATTTTTCTATATATCTGCTTCGCTTTCCCAACCGACATCCTTGATCGGGTGTCCTTTCGACTTTACCAAGTATTCAAAATATGTCTTCTTTTGGGTCTTCTTGCTAACTCTCTGATCAATGATATTTTCCATCTGCGGATTTTCAGCTACATGCATCTGTTTGACCCATTGAATCTCCTTCTGAATATCTACTCCCACTAATTCATCTTCTCTATAAGGATACAGATCGGCTACATTGAATATGGGTGATATACCCACATCATCTGTCAATTCTATCTCATAAGCATTTGCCTCAAATTTCCATAAAATCTTACACGGCCCTATCTTCTTCATTTTCATCTTATTATATGTTCCCCTTGGGAACCTTTCTTTTCTTAGATGTTATAAGACTAAATATCCCACTTCAAATTGAAGCTCTCTACTGTGTTGATCTGCTTTGCACTTGTATTCTTGGTTGGAACTCTGCAACCACTCTTTAATCTTACTGTGGAGCTCTTGCACTTCTGGTACAAAATATTCCTCTCCAGCACTCCTGAACTCATTCTGCTCCAAGTATCTCAACTCGGATACTCCTCTTGGCTACATTCCATACATTATCTGGAATGGGCTCTGTCCTGTGCTCCTATTAGGTGATTCATTATATGCAAATTATGCTTGTGGCATAATCTGATCCCACTGATTGTGATGTTCTGTTACTAAACTCCTAAATAAGTCCCCTAAACTTCAATTTACTACCTCAGTTTGTCGATCCATATGAGGGTGATATACTGAGATAAAATATAGATTCATCCCCAGCTTCTTCCATAGTGTCCTCCATAAATGACCAACAAATTTGGTATCTCTGTCCGAAACAATACTCTTGGGTAAACAATGAAGTCGAACAACTTCTTTGAAAAATAGATTTTCAATGTGTGATACATCACTGGTTTTATGGCATGGAATGAAATGTGCCATTTTTTAGAATCTTTCGACTACCACGGATATGGAATCACAACCTCTCTGTGTCCTTGGAAATCCCAACACAAAATTACCACATCCCACAACCTCTTTGGTATTGGCAATGGTTGATACAACCATGTATTATGTATTTTCCCCTTTGCATGCTAGCAGATTCTACCTCTGTTGAAAAATTTATTGACATCCATCCTCATCCCTAGCCAATAATACAAATTGTTCAGTTGTGCAAATGTTTTATCATGTCTGAAATGTCCATCCAATCCCCCACTATATTTTTCCTTCAAAAGGTTTTCTCTCATAGAACTCTTCGGGATACACAACTGATTTCCTTTAAACAACATCCTGTCCTGAATCAAGTACTCAATCCATTGTATTTTGTCTCTTAGAATAGGATTCTCACATGCTTCATAAGCGTCCTTGAAATATGAATCATCTTTGTACATTTCCTTAAGGGTATCAAAACCTAAGGTCTTCACTCGAAACTCCTGTAGAATCAAACATTTCATGCTCAATGCATCGATGACTTTGTTAGCTTTTCCAAAAATGTGCTTTATAACAAAAGTAAATTTTTGCATAAATTCAACCCATTTTGCATGTTTCTCGTTCAGTTTCTCCTATCTGGTTATAAATTGTAAGGCCTGGTTGTCGCTATACAAAACGAACTCTTTTGGAACCAAGTAGTGCCTCCATTTCTTCAACACTTGTATGACTCCATAAAACTCTTTATCATACATGGAATATTTCATTTTGGTATCGTTCAACTTCTCACTGAAGTATGCAACTAGTCTATAGTCTTGACTTAAGGCTACTCCAATCGCAAATCCACTTGTGTCACATCTCACTTGAAATGTTTTACTGAAGTCTAGAAAAACCAGAACTGGCTATCCAGTTATTTTTTCTTTCAACAACTTGAAACTTTTCTTCGCTTCCTCTGTCCAATGAAAATATTTATGTCTTTTCTTGACTGTGTCCATCATTGATGCACAAATTCCACTAAAATTTCTGATGAACTTCCTATAAAAACTGGCTAGTCCATGGAAGCTTCTGACTTCAAAGATATTCCTTAGCGATGACCACTCTTTGATTGCTTTTACCATTTTAGGATCCATCTTCAACTCATTTGAAGAGATCAGGAAACCTAAATAAATAATCGTTGTCTTCATGAAAGACAAATTCTTTATATTTATCAACAAATTATGTTGTTGCAACCTCCTCATCACTAGAGTTAAATGTCTCAAATGTTCCTCCTCAGCCTTACTAAAGATCAGTATATCATCAAGATAGACAATTACAAACTTTCCAATGAAATATTTCAATACTTCATTCATTAATCTCATAAAAGTACTTGGCGCATTCATCAAGACAAATAGCATGACAAGCCATTCATACAACCCTTCAGTACCCTTAGCTGTCAGAGCTGAGAGATGCTGAAAATATCCTACAAAAAGTACCCTCGAAAAAGATTTAAATTTTTGTACTGTTGGTACAGAAACCTACTGGCTTTTGTACCAGTAGTACCGGAACAAAAAAATCTAAAAGAACTAAACCAATACTATTATTATGAGAGAAAAAATATACATTGATGCCATGCTTAAAGAAACAACCAAAAATTAAACTTTATTCATGCTTGTAAATTCGAAAATGAA
The DNA here is from genome assembly GCA_010110895.2 of Picea sitchensis. NCBI lineage: Eukaryota > Viridiplantae > Streptophyta > Pinopsida > Pinales > Pinaceae > Picea > Picea sitchensis. The sequence continues at coordinate 121,696 of SNQJ01S0016408.1, read as the reverse complement.
ATTTATTTTAAAATATTACAAGCATAAAGGAAATTTCTAAATTACTTATTACATACAATTACATCAATCATTAACAGTTGTATGCTCAAGAAACCATGTGAATTATGATGGGGGATATTTCCTCTCATCCTTGAACAGGAAAACATGATGAGATAAGTGTTCTTTGATAAATAAGAAACAGACAGGAAACCAGTCATCCATGTTTAATTTCTCAAAGAGTCTATGTCATTCAAGTGATATTGATAAATTTCACATTTGAGTTTATTAGACTCCTACACTTATGGGTCCCACCTCTAGGACAATGACATCCTGGGTATGAATGACGAGGTCTTAAGACCATCTTACGGAAATTCTCAAATGGTAATTAGATGAGGTTCATTATCCTTTTGTTCAACCATGCATGCTTCTTCTTAACGATTTACACAAGTATATTATTCATACAGACAAATATAGATTAGGCATAATGAAAGACATCAAAATCAGAACCCATTGCTAGCAAGCCTGTTCAGTACTCCAATGGGGTAATTTTGACATCCAATAAATATCCTTCCCAGGAAGAATGCCCCATTTCCCATGAGCTTGTTCAATACCCTGATGTGCTTTCCTAGTTATACCACAGGCCAGTACCCGATGCCAGCATACCTATTCAGTATCCCGATGGGTTAGCATCTTACACCCATTTTCCATCAAAGGATCTTGTCCCAATATTTACCCTTAAGATATAATTTATAGATTTCTTTCACATGGGTGAATGAGGAAGCATCTCTGAAAAACTTTTTATAGGATGGGATGGTATTGAGTTGGACTATATTTTATAGATTGCCCATAAAAGATTGTTTGTATAAAAAATAGACTTATGTATCGAGATTGGTCAAAAGACATATCATGGTCAAACTTACTTAATGTGTGGTGGATGAGGCCATGAGAGAATGACCTAAAGGTGCCTCTAGTCCCCAAGTTCATCTTCTCCATATAAGATTGTGTTCCCTCACAAGTAGAAGTTTCATCCACTCTCCTACTACTATTTGATAAGAATGCTTGAATAACAAGTTCTGATATAAAACTAGGATGTACAAGTTACCTATGGGCATCATTATGCAGACTTTAAATATTTTGTAAATCCCCATAATATTTTAAAGATTAGGCTTATGAGAAATTGTTATTATTAATAGTCAGAAATCTGTATGTAATAAGAAGAAGAAATATCTTAAGTTGTTTTGGTTTTTGATGTTAGATCACCAATATTATCTTCATCTCATTTTATTTATTTGAAAAGAAACATGAAAATATGTTGCATTTATTTAGAACTAGGTTAACTAACATGCAACTTTTACTCTATCTTATCTAAGAATAAGAAATTAAATTTCATGTGTAAGAATATTTCCAATGTAACCATGTGCATAACATGTGTAGAAACACATTCATACTTGGGTTTGAAATATAATCTTTAACATATACAAGAATACGAAGAACCAATTGCTTTGTTGATGATGTGGAGATTTGTTGAAGAAGAGAGTGGTTCTTCAATCTTGTTGTTGTTTGGAACCAATGTTCAATGTAATATTCATGTTCTTGGTTCACTTCCTCATTTAGAACACTCTTCATGTCTCTCTCTATCATGCCACGCAGATCATCTTCTTTCGGATGGTATGTCTCCTGGATGCATACTAGATCTGGCGATATGCATGCCAAGAACTCTTCAATCTCAGGTTCTAATGGTGGCTCTCCATCGAATGTGGTCCATGATTTTTTAGTCTCTCCTATAGGTTGGAAAGAGTGATTACAAAAGGATTTTAGATCTTCTTATGTATGTATCTCATGGAACTCTTCTTCTTCTATCACTTTCAGAGAGGCAAATAGGTTCTTGACTATTGTCAAGATTTTCTCTTCCTGAGAGGCAGAGATCCCAACTGCTGCTAGGATTTGAGAGAGTTGTGTTAAACTCTTGATCATCTTTGAGTTCTTGTTTCTGGTTGATGGGTCCTATTTCACACATGGATTAGTGTAGAGGAGGGTTCTTATAGTGACCAAAAACGTTTTTAAAAACCCTAAAGAAATTAAAAAAAAAAAAAAAAAAAAACTAAAAGAAAATGTAAGCAAACCAATTATATACTCGAAGCGCCACCATGCTACTAGGACCTTGTTTTCACCAAGTTATATGTTCACACAAGTTATCTTCTCTTCTCATATATATAAAAAAAATAGCTAATGCTAATAAAACACAAATTCTAACTACTAAAAGGAAGAGGAAAACCTAACTTTGGAGTAACCCCACTAAATTGGATGCGTGGGCTCTTCCCTCATGTCTTATCGTCTTCTCTCCACCCTTAGGTCATCCTTAAAAGCACACCACACTTGCATGAAAATAAACACTTGCATGAAAGGAACGCTCAAGGCTTTGAAGAAATAAAAGCAACCTACCTATGCTCTAATCCCTTTAGCACCTCCCTGGCAACAACGCCAAAATGTTGGGGCTAAATATATGCACTATTAATTCCCACATTTAATTATCAACCGGGGCTCGTAAGATTCGAGGTGCAGGTGGAGGAAATGCAGGATCAGAGCCTAGTCTAGCCTAATCTAAAGGCGACAAAACAATCTTCAAACCCACACTACAAAAAATTAACACTAAGGATTCATCACTGGGACGTAGGAATAATTAGAGCTATAAAGGCTTAGATCACAGTCTTTTAAGCACTCGGAGTGATGTTCGTGTGATTAATCTTGAGTAGCATACTTAAGTTTTTCTGTCCTTCAATGATTATTTCCTATAGCGGATCCACACTTAAATGCAATAAAAGAAACAAGAAAACTGAAATGAAATTCATGATAGAAACTAACACCTTAGGAAGAATTCCAATGAGGGAAGGCCATATCTCACGAGTTATACCTCTAATCTATCCATTGGTGTTTGAAGCTATAAGAAATTCAAAATCATTCAATGCTAATCAACATTAAATATTTCCTACTTATTTCAAAGCATTTCTATTCTAGAGAAATAGGAACAATCAAATCAGGTGTTGTGGGTGCAAGTGACAAACCAAGTTTAGCAGAAAAGGATGTCTAACAAAGAAATCTACAAAATCTAAATCCAAACCAAACAACAACTGGTATAAAACAATGCAAACTAAAATCAGAAACTAAAGCAGAAATAGAGCTAAGTACAAAGCCAAAATAATTGCAAGAGAAAAGTAACATTACAAGGAAAAATATGCAAGAAAAACTCTAAAAATCTAAGGAATTTTTCAACTCAGAAATCGTGCTTCAAGTGAAATGTGTTAAGCACATGCCCTGCTTATTAATATAGTTACCATTCAATACAAAAAAAATCTGCAATTCTAAGAGTATGATATTCAATTCTAAATGTTTTATGCGCCTCACACAGATTTGTATTCATTGTTGTCCCAAATTTCTTTAGAATGTCAGGGTTATTCAGATCCTATGCTCTATTTATCAAATAGTTTATATCAGAAATATTCGAGCAGCGATATGAATCAATGCAATTTGTATTTCTTGTATTTTTGAAATGAACACATCACACTTGAAAATCATTAAGCCTACCCTATCATATAAATTTATAAATGCATACAATCAAAGGGTAAGATCTATGAGTTTTAGTTTTCGAATCAAGTGTAAAAAGCACAATCAAAATGTAATAAATTGAAAGAAAATAATATATCAAATATGTATGAAGATAAATAACCTCAACAAAACTCCTTTATGTAGCAAATGAGAATATAAATTGTTGATCTAAAGACTGTCAAAAAATGTAAATCTAGTATTCTACCTTATCTATAAAACAACACAACACATACGAAAGGATGGGGGCCCTTCCAAACCTGGCCTGTGCTGTGGAAGAATTCTATAGTACTAAGGACTGATCCACACCATGTACAAGAACAACAACTCCTTTTTATTAGCTAAAAACTCCAAGGAATTACAAGCACTCCTCCATATGTTCAATCTTCTTCAGAACAATAAATAAATCTCCTCCATTACAAAATGTTAATAGCTACCTCTCAACCTTTTAACACTCTTATTTATACATATAAATCATTGAAGAAAGGATGGGACCGAATCCCAAAGCTCTGATTTCAAAATTTACATTTTTTAGGACAAATCTTCAAAAATCTGGGTTTTATTGCAATTTCGGTAGATTCGAGTTAGACCCCCACCCATATATTCCAAAACAATTCTAATTTTGAAAAACTTCCCACGTGATACTCAATTTTCCATATTCCAGACAAAACCCATTTCGTAGAATTTCTAGATCTGATTCCATATGCACGGAAATCGAAGCGCAAGTTGGCAGTTTGAGATTTTTGTTAATTTTTGCAAAATCATTCCCCCTAAGATGGAGGTCCACACGTGTGATATGGGTGAATTCTTCCACATGTGTCCACATGTAAACGTGGATCTGGAAAAAACCCATGTACCCGATTTTCCTCTAGAAGCTTTCCAAAATTTCAAATTATTTCTAGTATCGGATTAGCACAGTTGGTATTGGATTAGAACAGTTAGTACCAGAATCTTGTAGGCAGGGGTTTAGTACCAGATGAACACAATCACAACTATGGGTACCGAACCAATGCGATGGTAGTACTAGATGGAGCTAGTGCCGAAATAGGCGCAATCTGGTAGCAGATGAAGCTGGTACCGGAAGAGGCAGAGAGTTGGTACCGGATGAACGCAAAGGTAGTACTAGATAACTACAGAGACATGGATTGTGGGTACCAGATGAATTTGCAGGTACTAGTTGACTGTAGAACCTTCTGGTACCGGATGACTTGGAGTATCAGATGACCTACAATGCGAGTACCAGAACATGAACAATACAGGTACCGGAACATGGACAATGCATATATCAGAACCTGAACAGTACAGAACATGCTTCTTGGACATATAAACATAGGATTAAACCATCATCGACAAAACTATTGTATAATCATCCTTTTAATCACTAAAAATATGGAAAATTATGTATTAACCACATAGGATGAATAACAAGAGATAATGGAGGTTTGTGGTGTAATTAGGGATATATTAGTGACAAAATGTGGGGAGAAGGTGTAATGATAAGTTTATTTGTATGGCAGAAAATATGACAAAACTGGAGCTCAACAATTTCCTCAGGTAGATCACCTACTGAAGTATGGGTCAAAATGACTCTAGGTTTTCCCACCACAACAAACTGCATTTCCTCATCTTTCTTGACTTCACCAAGAAGCTCCTTCCCACTCATGAGAAGTATAGTATTGTTTGTTTCTTCTTTCACCTTCTTGTCTTCAATTGGAAGCAACATATGTGTCCTACCATTCTTCTCCAAGGTATAAGTGTTCTGTCTTCCATCATGAATAACATTTATGTCATATTTCCACGGCCTCCCCAACAAAAGATGGCATGCATCCATGGGAATTACATCACACAAGATCTCATCTTTGTATCCCCCTATATTAAATTCAACCAAACATTGTTTAGTGACTGTTACCTGATGTCCTTTTTGCAACCATGAAACTTTATATGGGCTTGGATTTCTGATTGTCTCCAATTCCAACTTCTCCACCATCTCTATGGATGTTATATTATTTGTTCTTCCACTGTCAACTATCACCTTGCATACCCTATCTTTGCTTTTGCAAGCAGTCCTAAACAAACTATTCCACTGGACTGGATTCTCCACCTCTTTCTCTGGTTTCAAGAGAATTTTCCTCATCATTAGGGATATTCCACCTTTTGCATCTTCTGCCTCAACATTTCACCTTTGCGCTTCTGAAATGTGAGCTTTGCCTCCTCCATATCTTTTTCTATCGAGACATTCCCAAGATTTTTGTCCTATATTCCCACAGACAAAACACTTTACTTCACCTCCTCTCCCTCTTCCTCTTCATCTTTCTCAAGGAAAAGTGTTCCTATCGACATACTTCCCTCCTTGTGAGCTTCCTCCCCTTTCTGGGTGGTTATGAGGTTTATTCTCTTCATCCTTGTCTTCTGTGCTCTATCTTGGGCAACTTCCTTGCCTCTATTCTGACTTCTACCTCTGCCCCTTTGACCTTTCTTTCAGGTTAATTTCACTTCTGCCTTCGAAGAAATCTGATAAGCATCTTCTACATTCTTGATTGTGACCATGCTCATCTCATCCTGAATCTCATATCTCAGGCCATTCATATATCTGGCGACCTTTTCATTATCACTCTCGCGATGGCCAGCTCTAATATTTAACCTGTAAAATTCCTCAGTGTATTCCTTCACTATCATCCCTTTCTATCTCAAATTTTGCATTCTTCGAAATATATTGATTTGATAATCTCTAGGTATGAATTTGGCTTTCATATTCATTACCATTCTATCCCAGCTTTTGATTCTTTGTTTTCCCTTGCAACGCCTATTAGCTCGCAGGTCATCTCACCATAGTGTTGCATATCCTTTCAATCTAGTGAAAACCTTCTTAACCTTCTTATGTTCTTCGATATCTTCATAATCGAAGTATTTATCTATATCTCTAAACCAATATAGGAGCACCTCAACATCTAAGTTGCCTTCATACATCGGGATGTCCATCTTTTCTATGGAACCTATTCTTACAACAACTTTAAATAGAAGTTCCTCGGTAACATCTTTGGCTACACCTTCTTCTTCGGCTCCATCTTCGTTCTCGCTTTCAGCCTCACTGATATCTCTAGTATTAGGTGTTAGCCTCTGTGTTGTCTCCATAACATACAATTGAGCACGAATTTCTCTCATTTCCCTTTCCATGGCTGGATCAGGTAAAGTTCTTTCTGGACGTCTTCTTGGAGGCATTGCTTGAATCTGTCCATGCAGAATTCAATCACAACTATCCTCTGTCTTCCCTCTACAGAAAATAATATTTGTTAGCTCTAATACCACGTGATGCAAAGCCCCTACCTTAGCAGGGTCTACTGACCTCCTGGTCGATGGATCTTCCTCTATTCTTGAGTTGAAGCAGCTCTCTAGGTCCTTGCTATAATCTCCATGAAAACAAATCCAGAGGTCTCCTTTTGCAAACCCCGCCTATGCGAGCAAGCACTAGGCACAAGCTCTACCCATGCCACCACCGGTGGTGACCATGATCCTAAACAAAGGTGCTTCACGTTTCATGATTTTGGGACTTTTCTTGCGAGTCACCCCTACTCCTCTGATTCCTGAAAACCCGAAATAGTCTAACGGTCCCTAGATCCTCCCTTTAATTCTTCACTAATGGGACCTTCAGCTATGACCTCGGGCCCCACTTTCGAGCATGTTGGGATTTCGTGACTCGCGACTTATGGGCAATAGTTTCCTCCACTCTCCTGACTCCCAAGTTCTTGATATTCACGAGTGCCAAATCAATGGCTCACACTCATCCAGATCTGACAGCTACTATATCTCCTAAGCTTGCAAATGTTGAAATAATTTCTCCCTTATCCTCCTCGCAGATCTCTGGGATCCAGTGGCCCGTGTAAATCGCACTTCACCCTTCGATAATTTCCATCGTCCATTCAAGCTCTCAATAGTTCCTTGCCAAATAACTTGGCGTCCACCCTCTCGACCCTCGTCCTTCCTTTGAACTTTCTTCGAGTCTTTATCCCTTCTGAGCTTGATTCTTGCTACAAACTCAAGGATTCTAGGGAACCCTGCACACACTCTTTGCGGATTCCACAATAACCTTTGGGTATCTGATATCTTCCAACTCTACGTAGTCCTTGCGACAGAAGTTATTCAACCACCCACTTGGGTTGGAAAAGTATAAGACTTCGACCTGGCCTACGCACACCTTGCATGACTCTGTGATCTACCTGCACTCCTACTGGTATAAGTTAACGTTATCTCTCCTGAGCTTTTCTGAGGTAAAACTCAAAACTCCTCTATGCACTCCTTGCAAACTTTCATTGCACTCCTTGTAGGAATTATCAGGAAGAGAAACAATTGAAACTAATACTCTCTCTCTCACAAAATTCATACATTCAACATGAAATCACATACACATGGAATTGAAACAAATGCATAACAAAGACTGAAAATAAACTGTAAACATATCATTCAATAGATGCATACAGTAACGATAAAACACCATGAAATTGGACCAAAACATTCTTATATTAATCCAAGTTCTTTTGTACATGGTTTCTATAGCAACAACTATCTTCTCATACAACTTCTACAATCTTAGTTCTTCTCTGTTCTACTATGTTCTCTTTCTCTCTACAGCTTAATTACAATGAGATTGATAATACCATACATCTACGAGGGAGTCCTCATAATTTTTCCCTCCTACAACTCTAATCTATCTTATCAAAATTAAAGACTACAACTACTTTACATTTATTACAATAAATGCCTACAACTGACAGATGAGAGCAAACACTCAATATCTGTGTTACAATCCCAAGACATTAAAATAAAATATATCTTTTCAGATATTACATTAATGTTCCATCCTTTGAAATTCAAAATCCTTCAAAATGCGCTTTGGTGTATATCCAACTGTCCTCCACTCACGCTTTCTTTACTGGTGATCCTCCTGCATCATATAGGCATCTTTGTGATGTTACAACTATGATTCATACCGGCGAAGAACTTCCTTGTGTAGATTCCATCTAGCAGATATGAGGCCATGTGAAAAGCGGGTGCTTCTCCCTCCTTTGGTGACTGAGCCTGCAGTATACAATTGCTCAATTTCTTGGAGATAATTGCTCCCTAGTTGAAACTACTCCTTGAAATAGCCATAGTGTATGCCAGGGGCATCCATGCCTTTTATAACTTGGCACGGTCTTTTTCTCTGTATAATCGGAATATTAGAGCCCTTAAGTAGATATATGGCTCCCTCGGATTCACTGTCCCGTACCAGCCATTGATCCTGTTCATAAATTTATTGTCTTCCTTCCACTAGGATGCCATTAATCGATCGGTGTGATGGAATTCATAGAAATTCACCATGAAGTCTATTTTTAACCGCTCCTCCGTGCCCCTAATTTTGTAGTACTTCTGGACCTCTGTCGAGAGAAAAACTCTAACACATCCACCATTCTCATCATTGATTAGGCACTTTTACATGTCTATGTGATCGATTATCCAACTCAAAGTCTCAATGTAGGGAAATAATAGAGTTTGGTAGGAGACCAGATGCAAGCACAACCGCCGGATATTCAGGAAAACATGGTCGTCGAACACCCTTACATTTGGGTCATTGCGTGGGATAAACTCTGGGTAATCTTCCTGGTTGATTCTGTTGAATAAATACCCCCATTGTGCGAGCATTATTTTTTAACCAATGGTTGATTCTGTATTGTTGAAATAAGGAGACTGATCGAATGCTTTCTTAGTTGATTTCGTGGTGACCGGCTCCTCTCTAGGAGCTAACTCCAACTGCCTCGTCGTGTCGGGAGAAGATCCTTCACCAATATCTCCTTCCTTTAATTTCGGTGCCCTCGACGAGCATCTAGATGTTGGCTTCCTTGGAGGTATTTTCCATGCAGATAGAATAGCGATAGACATCATGTTGTAGATAGGATGCAGATACATAAAAATTATGACCGTCGAATTGATAAAAGTTAACACTTAGCTCTTCTTCACACTAGCTTAACCTAGTGTTTTTGAAAGTCTAAGAATCAAATGAAACTCTTGAGATGCTCTCTTCGCTTCTTCGGCTTCTCTGGAAATGGGCAACTTGTGTGCAGAATGGAGGTGTTCGAAGTTGTCTTATTGATTTAAAGAGAGATAATACTTACCTTATTGCATCAGTTATTCAATTCGGGGTATGAGTGGGGTTCTACAAAATCTATCGCCAGATCTTCATTATGTTCAAGATTAAATGCAGTTGTAGGTTGGCGGAGCAGACACGAGCTATAATGTGTTTCATCAGTGATTTGAAATTCCCGTTGTTCAATCGATGCATGGGGTAGCAACGTATGTAGAGAAAAACATTAATTGGCCTATTAAATGGCAGAATCTGATCTTATTGTGTGCTGAAAACATCCCATCATTCCACTAAATTAACGGGTGAATCAGGAGTTGGGGATTTTCCTTAGAAAATGTTTGTTTATATCTCTTGGCGAAAACTCTGATGTCGACCCATCTTGCCATAAAATGATGACTTGGAAGTGTGACTAGGACGCAGGGAAACCTAAGGTGACTCAAGATGAAACTAGGTCGTGTGAAATGCCTACATGGAAAAGATATGTGGCGCTTGAAATTGGTGTCATTGTTTAATCGTGTTATTCAGAATCGGGAACTTTCATTAGCTAAGAATATTAACAACATGTCCTACCCTGTCGATGCTGAAAATGCATCGGAGATCGGTGATCAACGATAAGTTTAAACAAATTTTCTCGGATTACCCCCTTCAAAAATTGTCGATGCCGAAAATGCATTGGGATCGGTGATCGGCGATATGTCAATGCAAAAATTTTCCATGATTTAAATCTTTGAGAATTCACCAACCCCGAACAAACCCATCAGTGATTGGCTATCGGGGGTTCATCATGGCCAATGTTAAATTTTATCCCTCGTATTTCGTCAATGCCAATAGGAAATCGGTAATCTCCTAAATCTTCTTTGCTAACAACTAGCACAAATCTAGTCCACTTTTTACCGTTGTCGATGATACATCGATGATCGATGATTATTGTTACTATGTGGTCATTTTACTTTCTCGTATTTTTCTGATGCCGAACATAAGTGCGGGGGTCACAATTTTATCTACATATTCTTAGTTAAAATGCCAAGTTCTTTTTAGACACAAAGTTTTCACATTGACAAGTTCAAACAAATCCAATTTGATCGATGAAGAGACATGAAAACAAAATTAGCAATCCCTCCACAATGAACTCAATTCAGAAAGAAAACAAAAGAAAACAAGTGGTACCCAAAAGAGAAAAAATTTCATAAAAATCTTTTAGGGTGTGTTGAGCGCTCGACAAATGGTGATTCTCTAGGTGAAAGTAAGATCTATGTTTCTTCCTTCGGGCTTATCTCATGCAAAAGCTGGTTGAGAAACTAACTAGCTTCGCTTCTAATAGAGTATTTCCTATCCTTGTGTGTACAAATTCCTGGGTTCGTGAATCTGGGTCTGCCTATGGAGTTTAACCCTTATCCCACCTTCGTTCCTCTTGACCATGACCCACGCCCCCTTTTTGACGAGATTCGGGTAAGGAATTCACTGGCTCGAGGTCGTTTTAGTTATCATTATTCACCTGCTATGGTGTTACTTCGCTGCCAGTGAGCGTCCATAGCCCCAAGGGAGTCACCCCGATGTCACAGACCTTGCTCCAATGCCAGCAAGCATCCATAGCCTTGGTGGAGTTATATTCATAAACTCTCCTAATTTGCACTCATTTAATATAATTAATTTATTTTTGGTAGAAATTCCTTGAGTGAGTGGGAGAGGAGGACGTCTGTTATCTGCAAGATGAAATGGTTAATGTGAAATTTTTCCTAGATCTGTCTAGAGGTACATGTGGTCCTTTCCAAATTTTCATATTTCCCTTTGGGCTATACCATGTTGGACACACTGACCACACTGAGAGGGGGGTTGTATCAGTGGAGGGATCTTTTTCAACTTTTCTTCACAAAAACTCTTTAGTTAGCAATCACCATTTACTCATCACTTATTATTGTCATTTATAACCAGTTGTATGTAAACATATATCATCAATAAGCCATCACCACAAAGAATATAATATGTATGTACAATTTTATTTTTATTATGGACTACAATCCTTGGGTTTATCGGCAACAACTAAATAGAATATTAGCTCCACAAGAGCACCATCTCTGCAATGCAAGACTCAGCTTACACAACTCAACACCAACTAAGAAGAGGATTCAATCCTCAATACATACCAATCTGTCAATAGGTATGTGACATGTCATTAGTTCAGCACGCATATGTATGTGCCCTACCAGTAGTGCAGCCCGCGTATGTACGCGGTATGGCTCACAGTAGCCTGTGTGTGCCTCCTTAAGAACTAGGGTTTTCTCTCTCCATGAAAACTCATATATTTTTCATCCTCTATCACATCCACTTCTTCCCTTCACTGTCCAATATATACCATAACCAATCACAACACATCTATGCTCTCCAACAACTTACGTATGCTCCTCAACCATAGAATATGAATGTTACTCAAACATGTATAAGTAACAAGTACACTATGGAAACCATATCAGTACTGAAACATAAGAGTGTTGCTCACTCTATCAATAAACCAACACAAACCATATCATAACATCCATACCAAGAATGCCTTAAGCATTCACCGTACCATAAGCAAGAGTATCCATCAAAAAAATCATGTAACCATACCAGAACTTCTATGGCAGATCTAAGCCTATAGAATACAGATCTGGAACTTGCTTCATGCTTTAGGAACCTGACACTAGCTCACATTCAAGTCTCCATGACTTTCTTCACATGTACGCACTCTGATCTTCATCAACCCACGTGTGCATGCACCCTACCTCATTGCAGCCCGCGTATGTACGCTTTCATGCTCACTTCAGCTTGCATGCTCCTTCAAAAACTAGGGTTTCTAAACTTCTGAAACTTTCATCGTCAACATATCAGACTTACAAAAACTTTGATGCATCCATGAGAGCTTGGAATCAATCTCTTCCTCAAAATAGATCTTCAATATATGCTCAAGAGAGATATCCTTACAAGAGACCCTTACCTCTTATTTATACTCTCCAAGTAGCTTCCTTAGAAGCATCCACTAGGCCACTTTGTCCACATATCAACTTTATCAACATAACCATTTTGTCCACATGACCACCTTTATCCAACTTTGTCCACTTAGCTACTTTGTTCATATGGCTACTTGTCCATTTAACCCTCTTTCCTTATTTTTAAGGTTAATCCATTTATAACTACTTTCCATAATTAGAAATTTCTCCATTAACTTTATTATTTAAATAATCCTCTTTGACTTTATCACTTCACTTTATTATTTAAATAATCTATTCTTTGTAATAAATTTGACATCTTTGACCTTTTGGAGCTTCTAGCCAATGTATGAGGGTCCTCCAACTTTGTAATGCCATAACTCTCAAACCGTGAGGAGTTATGTGGTGTTCCACATACCACCGGAAATGGCATGACAAGCACTATCAATATAGGATAGTTTCACTAAAAAAATCACTAAACTTCATCTCATTATACCACAATTAATCATATCTAGGATAGTTTCACTGACAAATTCATCATCTCATTATACCACAATTAAGCATGGGTTCTCTAACCAAACTTCTAGGATAACTCAACCACAAAGCGTCTTCCCATGAGGGTTTTCACCATAAGGGGCTACTTTGGAGTTCATCCATTTGTACTTCCTATCAACTATGACAAGATAATAATGAGTCATATTTACATCAATCCAACTAGAATAACCCATGACAATACATCACTATGACATTGTCCCTTTGTCATTGACTCTATGCATGACCACATGATCCAACGATCAATATATTAATTCATAATATATCAATGAAAACACATCGATCCATCTTCATCTATGCATGAATTCATTTATCAATGACTTCACTTGACATCCATTCATTTACAATAGTGACAATATATACTTCATCAATATACTATGACGAGACATTGTTCCTTTGACATCAAACCTTTGACATCAATGACAACATGATCGAACAATCCCCCCATTTGGAATTGATGGCAATAGCAACATTGATGTCAACATGAATCATTGATGGAAACATGTAGACATGGCATTTCTCTTCATCAATGGTCATCTCAATCATATCAATGTGATTATCTCTCCCCCTTTGTTACAGGTATGAACTAACTGAGAGGGGGGGGGTGAATCAGTTAGTGTAGATTATTAACGATTTACTCTCATTTTTCAC